>JAVXUL010000010.1:5831311-5846606 GCA_035590515.1 Trichilia minutiflora | reverse complement strand
TAGACTCTTGGAAAAAACACTCCCTGTGGATACGACACTTGGACTCACCAGACTATACTATAACAAGACTACCTATATTTGGGTACATAATCTAATTGAGATCAACATGTCAACTGATGATAGCGTTTTCAATGCATAGACGGTTGAAGATGATAATGTAAACCTTGTACACAATGGCATTTAGGCCACACAAACAACCCCCCTTATGTGATGCCCATGAAATATCAAGATCGTAGCAAACCCCTTCTCAGATGCCCAACAAATATCAATCAAACCTTAGACGTGAGCTCAACATGCATAATGTTGTGGAAATCTTAACCTCAACAGACGGTATTTTGATATCACATCACGAAACACGAAACACACACACATACACACTTCATTTTGTCAGTAATTTACCTAATAATCAAATAATAAAATAAGAATATTTAAAAATCATATCTGAAAACAAAATGGAATTGAGAAACAGAAAAATAATTTCAAAATGCAATTATCTTAACATCATCCCTTGAAAATAATTAATAAAACTAATAACGAGGCTAGCCATACAGTTGTGTCTACTCCTCGTAGATCTGATCAAATTACAGAAGATATTTATCAAGGGAAGACTATGAACTCAAAATTGATGCAATTCTATTTCAGAAATATAACAAACCTTGGTATAGTCCCACGAAGGCATGGATCATACCCTGTTGCTTGTCGAAGGGCCCCTACCAAAAGCTATAAAAGTTGCCTAAATTATAAATGAGAATTTATTAAAGCAAGCTGTGTTCAACCAATATTAGAATACTCTTAAAAACTTAAATGGAGTAAAAGATAAAGAATTTAATACTACATGCAGCCAATTATTATCGGAAAAAATAACAGATGTAATTTACTAAAATTATAGTAAATTAAGAAAATTTTATAAATTACAAGGAAATTCACACAAAACACTAAGAACATTGTTCAATTTTAGATAACAAACAAATTCCAGTCAAGAAAAAATATAACTGATGCAAGTACAGTGAGTATAAAGTACATTGTCAGACATAAACATTTGAATGATTTAAAGTTGAATAGATCAAATATAAGAAGCTCTCAAAAATATTACTTGGCGGATGTGAAGTGTCATCCCAGAAGTGCTCACCAAAGACTGGAAAAAGTGCTCTACCAACTACACATAAGAAAGTTTAAAAAAAATATAAACATATGCTGGTAAAACAGATTCAAGAGAAAATAGAAAAAAAGAGAACCATCAAGTTAAATTATATCACAATTTAAGAACTCATGAAGATGCAGAAAGTTTCATATAAGTTGACATCTTGACAGAAAAAATTTCGAGAACACTTTAAAGAGCAACAGAGAAAGAAATCTAGATGAGGAAGGCTGGAAGTAAAAGATTAGAGAAGTACTTGAGTGTTAGATGTCCCAACTCTTTGGGTGGGAATTTGCAAATAGTAACTTAGATGTGGCCTTTCCAATAAATCCTGAAAAAAAAAATCTCCGCATTAAGCATACTGTTATGCAATTCAAAGAAAATAATAACATAATCAAATAAAAAACATAGAGACAATAAAGATTTACATGGTTCGGTAATTTATCTACGTTTACTGGCTTGCGGCTATTTCTATTATTCATTTTATGAATAAGATTACAAATACAATATATTTATATTAAAATCTTACTTACAGAAAATTTTCAAATTTACACCTTTACTCGTATTATAAGGGGTTTCATCCTCCATACCCTAACTATTTACCTGACTCTTACATAAAGTATTACCCCTTAAGGCGGAGCCAATAATGAAATGTACTACGCTCCGTTCACTGTTAGCCCCTCCTATTTATCATAATGATGCCTACAAATTTGGATTCTTGGTAAAATATGAGTTAATTTCCAACACATAAAAAAAAATCCAATGAAAATCAAATCACTGTACTGAGTAAAAATACACACACACACACACGTATTCAAGACCTCAACTCCTATAAAGCCTTAAACCACTCCAATTGCTCAAGAGTTAAACCATATACATTTCGAAGCGGATTCTTATCAGCAGGCTTCTCAAATGGAAAGCTTGTTTCATTATAACTATAACTTAGTTACGATTTACCTCTCTCTGATAAATTTGAATCAGCCTAACACATTTATTTGAGACAAACATTCTTCATTTCCCAAATATTCATAAAATACAATTTTTTATGTTAATCGCAAATATTTTCAATCCTCAGCTAGTTACTAGAATAAGAAATAGCCATACCAATAAAACATGTATCAGAGCTTCATCAAGAGGAGCGGAAAAATCACAAAACCGGTCAATTCTTTTCCTGTCACCAAGCGCCTGCAACCATGCCTGCACACAAAATTAGAAAAAACTCATGAAATTTACAATACAATTAACCTTCTAAATGAAATGTCATCTGGGACAACATGTGGTATTAAACGGCTACCGTTCCAATGGCAAGCACAACATCTTCATTAGTGTGATGATCATCAATGTGAATGTCTCTAGTTGCCCTCACGTGTACGTAAAATATCTCGTGTGAAGTCAGTTGATAAAAGGGGGAATGACATATTCCCCCCTATATTTTGAACAAAAGCCAATGACCCCTTACTGGGTGATGTGGCAAAATCTGAAACATTGAATTTTTATAATAAAAGGCTTGGATTTTGCCACATCATCACCCAGTAGGGGGTGATTGGATTTTGTTCAAAATATAGGGGGGAATTTGTCATTCCCCCGTTGACAAAAACAATTAACACAAATTATAACCCAAAAAGAAAAAAGAAAAAAACTAACAAACAAACAAAAATAAATATGTTACTAAAAAAACAAAGAAATGATGAAATACATTGTGATCTAAAAAGGGAATGCCATTAGTAGAATCAGCAACGCCTGAGTCATCCAAGTTAATCTTGATGAAAACATTGGTCTCCTTTGTGACTCTTTTTACTTCTCCAACTGGACCTAAAAAAAAGGATTTGGATTTTTAATATCGAGATACTAATCAAACAAAAGCAATTAACTCAAATTAGAGGCAAGAATGACCAGAATCGACGGTTAAAGTCGAGCCGTTATTGTTGTTTTTGCTGTCATCTGGTTAAGAGAGGCGAAAGTAGTGAGGGAACTCGTGTGTGAAGAGAAAGCTGAAGGAAGAAATTGGATGGCGACAGGAAGAGGAGGTTTACGAGGGAGATTAAATTCTGGTTTAATAAGTAGCTTAGTCAAGACGGGTGTAATAGAACCGCATTGAGTCGAGTCGATCAGTAAATTATTTGAATTCTCGCTCGTTTCGTAAATTCAAAACTCAAATTCTATTTAAATTTGATTAAATTTAATTTTTTATATTCGACTTAACTTGATAAAATATTCTATATACTTAATCTCCATAAGATTAAATTTAAATATTTATTTTTTAAAATTATTATTATAAAATTTATTTTATTCTATTCGACTCAATTCGATTAGATTATATCCTTAATATATACTCAATTAAATTTACAAGCCTAACGATTCGAGTATTGTTGAACTCGAACTCGACTCGACGATTATCGAGTTGAATTCGAGTATTTATCGAATCGAGTTCGAATAGTTCACAAATAACTTAATTCACCAAGAAGGAGGACGAGTGGTACAAAAGACGAATAAAAGCTTTAGAGCTCCATGAGTGAAAATCTGATTGAAGTGTGGTAATTTGGGTGCCATTTCGATTCGAATTTAAAAATTTTTACGTGAATAATAATCGAATCATATTCGTATCACACGATTAATAATAGTATCAAATTTAAATTTAATCTTTTGAATTCGTTTATTAATTTAAAATACGATTAAGATACAAATAAATAATTATATTTAAATAAATAATTATTTAATATAATAATTTTATTTATTTATATTTATATTTATTTTATATTAAATAAATAAATTAAATTTTATATTAATTAATTAATTAAATAAATAAAATAAAATAATTTATTTAAAAAATAAATAATACGATTAATAAATAAATCGAATTAAAGATTTTTGATATGATTAATAAATAGTTTGTATTTAAATAATTATAAAAAAATATTATAATTTATTAATACGATATAAATATGATAGAGTTAACTCCCTTATAATCATTATTATATTTCTAATGAAAAAAATACACGGACTGAATTGCCCTGTAATTAGCTTTTACAGTGGCTCAAACTTCTTTGCACTCTCCACTTATTACTAACACCAAAATACAACACAATAGACTTGTTAAAACGAGCCACCATGTTTACTCATTATCCATTTTTTTCATTTTTTTTTAAAATACTGTAATAAGTCCCTAATTTTTATGAAAACAATAATTAAGGACATATTATGATCATTTTTACCAATAGATCCCTGCTATCAAAGTACGTTAGCAAAATGCTAAACTGTAAAAGAAAACGGAAACCTATTTTATTTTCAATCACGTCTCGTATACTTTTCTCTATTTACCAGGGCTGCCTGTAACACAACCAAAAAAAAACAGTCATTGTGCCCCCGCTCACCTACCCTTCTTTTCGACAACTGATGACACTACCGGATTCAGGACTCACCGGCCATCAAAACTCAAGAACCTATCTATTAATACTTAAAAAATAATGTAAATTTTAGTCATAGATAAATTGTGCAATTAAGGCCCTTTATTTAAAAAACGAATACATGTATATTTCGTAATCTCATTGCAAATATAGTAGTAATAATAATAAAGAAACGAAGAATACGACTCTTTTTGAATACTAAATGGCATCGATCCTCAAACGAGAGAATGTGTGTCTGCTAATAAAGCATATTTACTTGATACAACGGTAGAGTTCCAAAAGGTGCTCACGCCCAATGTTTGAAAAATAGTTACAAATACAAGGAATAATTTACCCAAATGACAAGACTCAATTCTGTAATGCATGGCCGGGAGCTCAACATGACTTCACATAGATAAAGAACGGATGGCTACGGAAAAATTAAATAATTAGCGCTCGTTGAAGAAGAGAAACTGTAAACTTATAGACTCGAAACTGATTCAATTATTTACACTTTTGGACTGCAGTTCAAAAGACTCGCCTTCCGCCCTTTAGTGAGAATGTGCCATACAGCAGTAACTTCTCCACTCAAGTCCTCTCGGGAAAAGCACTTGGATGAAGGGCAAAATTTAAAGCCTTAAAATTTACATGAAATGCGCAATTAGGCATCATGAGGGATTATTACCATACAGAACACCCCAGTGTAGAAGATATCAAGCAGAACTTGATTCAGTTTTGCCTTTAGACATGTCATTGATGATATCACTACATGGATTTAGAATTCTTTATTCACAATGTGCCGCTTTAGAACCTTCAGAAAAGACATTTGATTTTTGTCTCTGTGTCTGCAATCTAACAATTTAAATCAGAGGTAAAACTTACATAGAAGAACTCAAATCAGTGCCATCTAACCCAGTTGGAGGGGCGAAGAGAATTTCACAGGCAGCTATGGAGGTATTTTCTGCAGTAATTTCCCCTAGAAACAGGGCAGCATTGGAAGGCACAAAATTGTAGCCTGAATCACCTACTTTACAAGACGGACAATTGTCTTCAGGAGGAGAGTCCAATGGTGATTGACGTTTTACTCGTAGTTCATCATGAACCCGTTCAGAGACAAGACATTCCCTCTGAGAAGCAGATTCACCTGGCTTGCGCCCCAACTCCAAATCAGCAAGTACCCGAAACTGAAGTAGGAATTTCCTATTCGTGAGATTGATCAAGGTTCTTATCTAATGCATAAGCATCATCTTCGATATCACTCTCTCTGCGTGACTGAAGACATTCTTTGTCTAACTTGTCTTTGGATTAAAAATCAGAAAATTTTAACACTTTAACTGAGACTAGCTTTGTCACTTCATAGCAGCAATATTAACATCCATTGCACGGGTACCATGTCAACCTCTTGACAAGACTGGGTATTATCTTTGACAGAAGAATCCAATTGTACTTTGCTTTCTACCTGTCGCATGCCATGACTCTTTTCTATGATAAAAGACCTATTGGAAGCAGATTCAATCAATCTATGATCTGGTGGTGAAACACTACAAGTGCTCCCCTCAACTGAAACTGTAATTTCAACTTCCTGAGGAGCAGGAACATTAGCATCTATTGGAGTACATCAGTCTCTTTGCAGGACTGAGTGTTGCCTTCAACACGAGAATCTGGACTGGCTTATTTTGCATTGCTCTAGCATCATTTCCTGTTCCCTCAATAGACAGACAATTAGTCCCGGAAGCTGATTCCGCTGACATGTCCCCTGATTAAGAATCAGAAGTATCCTCAACTGAGACAGCAGTTTTGACTTCATGAGAAGCAGCAACAGTAAAAGGCACACCACCAGCATCATCCATCTCACACTCCGTAGCAAAATGTGTGCTATCTCCCAGAGGTGAATCTGATTTTGAATTACTACATTTCTCCTGTGCATGAAGACTCCTGTCACGACATTTCTGGTCCAGATCAGACTCAACTAACTTGTCCCCTCATTGAGGACCAGGATGTACAATTTCATCAGCAGAGATGGGAATTTTGACTTCATGGGAAGCGGCAACATTTATACCAACGGCATGACCAACATCCATATCACCCTCTTTACTAGACTGAGTTATATGTGCCTCAGGAGAGTCTGACATTGGCTTAATTTCTGTCTCTAATGCATCATGACTTGTGTATGAGTTAGAAAGACATTTTCCATCAGAAGCAGATTCAACCAGCTTGTCCCCGGATTGGGAATCAGCGCATGTCCCCTCAGCTGAGACATGAACTAGTGAAGAACCACTCAGCATAGAGTTACTATTAGAGGAAACAGCTGGACATTTGGAATCAAAATCTGGAGCAGCAACTACACTATTTAGCTCATTAGGATGAATCGAATCACTACCAGCGGACTTGTGAGAATCATGCTCAGTTGATGAATCGATATCAGATTTACTTGCCACCTCAGGTGAAATGCTATGCTTGACATTTTCTTTCATTAGGTTCGAACCTGTGATTAGAAAAAAGGCTCAGGTGAACAACAGAAGATAAAAACATAGTCAAATGGAAAAAGAGGAAACATTGTATGAACTACAACCTAGGCTAGTTGTCAAGTTCTCCTTGATGTTGTCTTGCTCCAGTAGTGGTTTCTGTAGCAAGTCTATGCCAGGGAAAACCAACATATTCAAGGACCTCATTTCTCTCTCAAGTGAATTCTCAACAGGAGTGAAACCAAAAACTTTTGTCCATGTGTGCATACGTTCGGCAATTGCAGGAATAATCAGTTTCTCAACCTTGAGCGAGCAGAGAGCCTTTGGATAAAATAAAAACCAAGATAAGATCACTGGGATCTAAGGAATATAGCAGAGAAAAGGCAAAAGCATACAGACAAACAGAAGCAAGATTCACAATTTGACAATTCATTTCAACAACTATGCAATAATCCAATGAAATAGTTCTGACAGCTTACAGATTCAATGGCACATAAAAGCCGACGGAACATTCCCTGACGCCTATGTATATGGCGGGTTCCAATGAATGGCATCTCAGCCAATTGGGTCCCGTGGAACCTGATCGACAATGGAAGAAAATGATAAGGAATCAGAATTATGTTCAACAGACACATTGTATATCTCAAGACCATATTAAACCCCAACTCCTATCCCATAACAGGAACCTAAAGTTAAAAATACAAAGTAAGGATAAGATTTTATCAACCCGTTAGTCACTGCACACACAGGGGAAAAAACAAATATCAAAGCCCAACTATGTTTCTTCACAATAAAATTTGGAAAACTAACAATGCCCTACCACCCTCTTTCATAAATAAACTTTGAAAGAAAATGGTCACATACAAAATGATTATCCTATAATGTTTAAGCTTGTTTATTAAATAATTAGACTAGCAAAATGATTATCCTATTATGTTTAAGCTTATTTTGTTAAATAATTAGAGAAGTCTGCATAGCGAGAGAATTTTAGAATTATGATTCGTTTTAATAACATGAATCTTAATTCTTGAATTCCACATATAAGAGTCAGAACTCTCAAGATTTGATAATTTTCCAGAGTACAAATTTTCAGCAAATAAGCCCACCCAATAAGAAATCAACTTTAGACCCCACTTATCTTCTACATAGAGGAGGGAAGACAAACTCATAACACATCAATCAAACGTTCCCATCACAGGAGAAGTAGCAGGGTTCTACATCAACCCCACACAATTTTCCCAAATCTACAAACTTTTACAATACACAAGACAAAAGTTTTAAGAGCAAAAGCCATCCTACATCATTTTATTCCACCAAAAACCTGCCTCTTATGTCTCATTTTTGGAAATAGCAAGCCCACAGACCGTAAATAGGAACATTAATTGCTGCTGCTGAAAAACCTGTGCCTCTTCAAAGTTTTACTTGAGTTAAATTCTATGTTTTGTCTTCTGTTGTCTGGCACATCTTTATGGTGCTCTCCATGTGATTATTTTGACAGAAATTCCAAACAGAACAATGATGAAAAGGAAGTTGATAAAGCACATCAATTAGGGTAATGACAACGGCTAAACAAGCACAATACCTAATAGATGCTGCAGAAATTATTTCATCTCCCCTCTCCAGAATAGCAGTGTAGAAGCCACCATAATTTAGCCGATTAAAGTTTGATCTTAAAAAAATAAGAAGGCAAATAAGACAACTTTTTAGGACAATGAAATTTAAATCATCATTTAAAGAAATTATACTGTCTAAATAATCCAGAAGAGGATTACAATAACACTAAAAAGAACTCACAGAAACACACGAGATACACAGGATATAAATTGTTCATGCATTCTATTTAGTACGTGCAAACAATCATTAAGAATAAAAAGAAAAAGAAATGATAATTAAAGAACTCAACAAAAAATCATTCACTGGTTGATAAATTTGTCTTTTAAAATCACCTAAAAACTCAACAGAGCATATAAACCTCAAGTGTGCCGTAAGAATCACATAACTTTCATGCAAATGCATACCCCAAGGTCAAAAAGAAAATCAAATCTATTTACATATTAAATACATATATCAACTCAAGTTAGGATAATAAGGAAACTGAGTAAAAATTTACTTCCATGCTTACCCCGAATTATATAGAACATTATGAATTAAACTGATACCACTCCTGCGGTCAACAATTGGTAAAAAGCATTCATCCATAACAGTCAGTGCAACAGCTAGCTTAGAATTGTTTTCCACCATTTGAGGAAGTCCTTGGAGAGAGATGTCCGAATCTTCATTGGTTCTATGGATAAGAGACCATGAAAATCCTGCTTCCAGTTCATGTTTGACCCCCAGATATTTTTGCAAATGCTCAAACAGCTGTAGAGGTAGCAAAAGACATTATTCAACACATTACCTTAATAGGGCAAGTTAATCAGAAATATGAACATTAACCCATTTCTTTTGCTGCAAAAGAGAGAGTTGAGTCCATCCACATGTAGTAATATTGCGTAATCAAAAAATTAAAAGCATTAAGGTGAGATAGAAAAGGGAAAAAGGAGCTATGTACTTATTCCTATATTGAGTACAACATTACAAAATCCAGATAAATTTTCTCTGAATCTCAAACTTCATGCAGGAAAAGTAAACACAGCCCAAATAAAGATAAATTAGCAATATGACAATTCCAAACCATTTTGGCTATATATTGTTGAAAGAATCACAGATGCTTAAAAGTTAACCAAGATATGGATAAAAATTACATGTTTTATAAACTAGCTTCACTCTAACTGATGGCGGAAAAAATTACTCTTGTGCTGAAGTCCCATTTGCAAAATTCACAATACTGCCATGAAAAATCATAATCTTGTGCTGGCGAATAAGCATTGCTAAAAGAATAAACAAAGATCACTACGAAAAACATGCAAATTCACATATATTAGACAGGATGGTACATAATCCATCTTGTGTGGAATTCTCACAATCAGCTGCAATAATTTTGAATAGAACAGACGGGGAGAAAAACAAAAAAAAATAGATATGGAAAAAATAAATAGAGAGAAACTAGATTAAGTTTAGCTTTGGCATGAAAAATCATCTCATGCTACAAAAACACAATGTAAAGGTTGCTGATTTCCAAATAGTAAATAACAAAGTAAGAATCACACAAGAATAGAGTGCTTCAAAAAATTAAAAACAAATAAACCGAGAAAAATCGAACCATTATACTTAAGAAAGCAAGATAAAGAGATACCTCTTTACATTTCTGCCCACAAAAAGTAGAGCTTGAACCAGTCGAATTGACAGCAGGAGTATCCGTCCCCTGCATGCACATTCTATGATCTACAGAGATGGAAAGGAAAACTACAATTAGAAAAATTAGAAATATTAAGAAAGGCAATTAGATGAAACTTGCAACCAAACAACAAGGGACACAGTATAATGAATGAGAGAGTGGCAGGAGAGAGTACATTTTTTCTCACACATGCTGCAAGAAAGAAGTGCACAAGTGGTTATATCACCCCCTCGCATAATATCTACACCAGCAACCCCACAAAATTTACATGTACAATTTGGACAATGCCAGTCACCGGGGGGAAGCATCTGCAATAAAATGAGAGATCTGAATATCATCAAGCAATTGAGGAATAAAATATTAAAGTACACCAATTATATACACACCCACAGCTACTAACTAAACCTTTTCAACAAGCACACATTGTCACAAGCAACTTGGTTTAGTTTTCTTTCAAGAGTATGATGCATCAAATTTGTTTCCCTACCTGTGGGGAACCACATACATCAAACATTAACGCCCAGTCCAAATCGGTAATCAGGCATATAATTTGTTAATGACAAAACTAACATGCAAGTTGCAAGCCAGTTTGAGCTACTCACTACATTGAGAGTCCAATGCATCATTACGACACATAGAAAACAATTCCTGCATGAGGTGGGTATTTGAAGAGTTCCCAAATATCAATGACTAAATTTAAGTTCTTTCTTATAATATAAAAGTTTGTGCACAAAAAGAATATCCTATCAACCTCGTTAGACCAATTTAAATTATCTAACATCCTTCCTTAGTTTCTTCTATCAAATCAAATGCTCACAAAGTTTAACCTCTATTAGGGTAATGATTGTGTGGCCAAAGGAAAAAGAAACAAATTCATTGCAGGACATCCCACACCTAACATTCAACTAATAAATTTTATTTCTCCACCAGTTCCCCTCAATTATCAAAACGTTCAAAAATCTCCTCGGGTTTTGAAGTCTTCCTTTTTCGTTAACCACAATTAAAAATAAAGAAGGACCCACTCACTCACAGAAAAACTCAGAAGAAAAACTAACTAAAAAGGAAAGCAATTTCCCATAAATATATACCTATGCTAAAATGAATGTAGATATACCTGTATATCTAGGCAGTTCTGATGAAATGTTGATGGGCAACCATCACAACAGATCAAGTCCCCACCATCTCCACATATGCCACAAGTATCATCATTTGGATCATCCCCACCAATGTCTACCATGTTGTAACCAATGCGCTTAGACTCTTCTTGTCTATTCCATGTGTCTATTTGGCATTGCAGAAGGGAAACCCCAGAGTCCGTATAGATGTTTTGGAATGGTTGACGCAATTTGCTTCCAGCGTGAATCTCAAACTTTGCAACACTGAGGATTTTACTGCAACAACCACAATGAATGCCATCTCTTGTAATCCAACCCTCCAACAATACTTTTGTGCATCGACGATTCATATACTGCACCTTTTGGCTCAATTGCACGGTCCCAGAATCAATCAACCAGGAAAGCAATGTCCGCTTTCCAGCATATGGAACAAATCCATCGGTATCTGAAATTGGTCCGTCGTGAGAACTGCGAACCAATAGAGTACATCTGCCAAGTTTTCTACTTTTCCTTCCATGCAGTATATGAGAATTTGATGCAGAAGATGGTTTTTCATCTCCGTCAAGCAAATGAATAGAATTCTGACCTCCTGAATTCTGGTTGATAACACCACTTTCATTCATTCTACTCTTAGATGATTTGCCACCATGCTTTAAGAACGAACTTAGTTTCTCTTCATGGTTATCACTGCCCATACTGTCCTCTTCATGTCTGGCACTCGTAGTTCTTCTGGCACCAGTGTCTCTAGTGCTCAAACTCTGACTTCCATCTCTTTGTTTTCTTTTCATTTCTTTCTCAATCTTCTTTTGTGTTTTTCTAGTTAATTGGCTAAGTACCTCATCCGATAAGGGAGCGAATGGAGAACCATCAGCACTTGGCTTGACCTCATCTTCTTCATCATTTAATTGCTTCAAAAGTGCATCATATGCCTTGATGATGGACCAGTAAGCTGTTCCAGCGGGGTTAATATACACTGCATCAAGGTAGTCTCTGTTCCTTCTAGGTCTGTAATCTATCGTCCAGCCAGCATCCACAAGCATCCCCCTTATCCGTTCACGCAGTTTCTGCTTCTCTGTACCACTACCGCGCCTAACTTTCCCTTCTTTGATTCTAGTTAATGTGCGCTTTCCACCAGGGGTTTTTTCACTTTCAGAACTAACCTCTTTCACAGATTTACGAGCTTCCATTCTCTTTGATCCCAGCTTCAGTGCAGTATCACTATCATCTGAATCGGAGTCATCATCCTTACTCTTCTTAGTTGATAGTGATTTTTGAGAATTTAACTGATTTTTCTCTGTCCGAAGAAATGAGCCGGGTTTCTCAAGTACTTCTAATTCTAAATAAGATAAAGGACGGGTGTGAACGTTTCGCTTAACAGTATCATTAATTCTGGAACTACTTTGATTTTCCTCAGAATCCACGTGATCATAATTTTTAACAGGCTCACCCACCTTCTTCTTTTTGTTCACCATCACCTTCAGAACTCCATTTTTCCCCTGAAGCCTAATGGGTTCATTTGAATCGCCCATATACTTTTCTCTTATCAAGGGTACAGATATTCGACCAGCTGCAACCCTGTCCATCCCAAATCTATTCATGCCACCCTGATTAAAGCTACTTGTCCTCTCGAAGTACATATTCTTTCTCTTATCAACAACTTGTCTACTCGAACCTGTTTCAAATTCTCTCTCAATCCCACCTCTTTCCAAAGATGACCCCCAAAACCTTCTCCCTGCAAAATCCATTCTCGTATCTCTCAAATTTTTTGGCCTCACTATCATTTCCCCATCAACCCTGTCGTACTCATCAAATTCAAACACATCTAACCTATTCCTTTTCCTATCACTCTGCTCTTCCTCATTATGCCCAATACACTCTGCCTTATCCCTATCCCTCTTCCTACCAAGCTTTTCTAAAACGCTCAAACCATTACCCCTAATCCTCTCAGGTCTCACCCTTCTATGAGATGGGACTAACAGCTCATCACTTGAACCAGAATCGCTCAGAACCATCCTGGGCCTCTTTTTTTCATTTTTTGACTCAAAAACCTTTCGCGTCCGTGAAGAACCAGCAACATTAACATCCTCGCACTTCTTTCTCACAATTAAACAACCTGAGGAACTCTTATTCTTCAAAATAATTCCTGACTGGCCACCAGATCTCCTACTTTCCGCCATAAGCATCAATTAATCAACACAAGACCCTAAAGTTTGAATTTTGTCTGTAACCATCCCAAGTTCACCATAAACACCAAACAAAACTCTAAAGTTCAAGACTTACGTTTAGAATTCATACTCACGCCAAATTATTAACCAAAATAAACAAAGTAATTACAAACCTCAGATCTTTGTCGATCAAACTCTTCAACCAAGAACCACCAGATCCGACGCAAAACTAAAACCATAAAATCCAAAATGAAAATAAAGACAATGATAAAACGCTTCTGTCTTTCAGATTAAACAAAACCTCGCAGTAACGTTAAATCACAAATAACAGTACCTCGCCAGAGAGATAAATGATTCCGTTGAGAGCAATTTAGAGGCCACCGCCAGCGATCGCTGCCGCAATAATTTCCCGGCGAAGAAAACTAGAGAGTTTTTTGGGGTTTGAGTTTTACTGCTTTATAAAGAAACCAAAACCATCGTTCGTGCTCTTGTACTATTATGTGTTATTTTTCTCTCCCTGTCTTTTGTAATTTTAATTTTTCTTTATACGGGTTTCTCAGTAATGACGTTCCACACAGATTTCCCTCCAAATCTTGTTTTAGGTGACCAAGCTGGACATAGATACCCGAACAGATCTTGCCACATAATGTGCAGGTTCTTGTGCTTGCTGATGTGGCAGGATCTGTGAAAGCTGATGAAGTATCATTTGCTGTCAGTTTTTAGGGATTGACTGGATTACTTTGGGGTTAAGCCTAAGTTGGGTCGGATTTGAAGAGGAGAGTGATGTAGATACGAGGAAGAAAGCGCGTCAGAGAATGGATCTGACAATGGTATCTGAAGTGGAGTTTAGGCGAAGAAATTTTGGAGTTGTTCCCCTTAGATGAGATGCACCTACTCTTCAGCTCAATTCAACCGGCTGTTTTGTTAAAAACAAGGCTGGTTTTTCAGTTTTTACCGAGTTTGAGTTGGCGGATGCCCCTCTACACGGGAAAAAGTACCTGACATCTGGACCTGTCAAATGAGTTATTGGTCGGATCAGTCCATTTAGCACGTAAATTAAATGGGTTACCACTTAAAAAAAAATTGGTCAGACCAGTTCATTTAGCACTTAATTTAAGTGGGTTACCACTTAAAAAAAATTAAATCACTTAATTATTGATTTATATAATTCCGCTCGTATCATTTATAGGTTAAATGAATCAACTCACTTTAATTTGTAGATCAATCTATTTATTTTTAAAAAATATATAAAATTTATAATTTTTTATATTTTAAAAAAATCTTATTTTTATATTTGTATTGTATTTTTACGAAGTGCGAATCAACCCATTTCTATAATTTCTACTCTGTGCCTTTGACTTACGAATCAAAAGGTGAAAACCCACTGGAAGCTTACATCCCTCCCTGATTAATCGCCTCCCGCCTGTAATCTCATTAGTCATCACATTTCGTTTCTTCTTTTCATCCATCTATCCTCAAGCTACGATTGTATATTTGCATTTTGCCCTAATTTTTTTTGCTCTCTACGTCAACACTCAACACAGCTCTCATTCTGTTCTATCATCTCTCTACGTCAACACTCAACACTCAACACGGTTCTCTCATTCTGTCGTTCATCTTCTTCTCGTTCTGGTGTTCATCGTCTTCTTTCTCTCAATCTGCAAACCATCAACTGAAAATCTCGTCTCGGATTTCTTTCTCTTTCTTGAGGTTAGTGTTTAAATTACTTGTAAAATTAGGGATTCTTTTATA
>JAVXUL010000010.1:5817494-5827648 GCA_035590515.1 Trichilia minutiflora | reverse complement strand
TCGGACGGAGGTCCAACAGTAGAGTCTCCCGTTTCCTTACTTCCTCTAAAATTTGAGAAAGGAGCACGTTCAACGGATTCAACTTTCTCTTCTCTTCTACATGCTCTGCTCATCTTGGTTTATCTACCTGTGCGACCCGCTTTAAATCGTCCCTCTGAGGTGATCTTTGTTCCCTGGTATACTGTTTTTCTCTGCGTCTGTCACCCTTGTAGTACTCAGGGGTTTTATCTCTTCCTCGGTTCACCTCAGAAAACTTCCTCTCATCACTTCTCCACCTCTTATTGTCTGGTTTTTTTAATCGATTATTGTCTCTCGGGGGAGCCCCCACTGGCTTCTGTTCTTTTATTTTCAGCATTATTTGATTTTCGACTTCAATCTCATCAAGTAATTTTCTCCGGGCTGCCTCATAAATGTTCACTGAGGACTTGTATATAGAATACCAAGCCCTGTCTATTCTGAGCCCTCATTTTAGCCCTTCCTAGGCCAGAGGGTGATAGAAGGCTCCTAATTCAAGCACCTCTTCATGGTATTTTTTGGCGAAGCTACTGAGACTTTCACCACTTCCTTGCTTGAGCAGTAACAAGAAACTCGGGGTCTTAGTACTGAAGACTACTCCTCTAAACTATATAGTGAATATGTCGTACAATTACCCAAAATCTCGGATATTTCCCGGGTTTAGACCCATGAACCATTTCCTAGCTTACCCTTCTAGGGTTAGGGAAAACAAGCGACACATATGATCTCTACTCAGACCTTGGATAAGCATCATCTCATAAAAAAAATCTATGTATAGTGATGGGTCGATTTTTCTAGAAAATAGAGTAATCTGAGACATTTTAAACTTCTTGAGCAAGATCTGACCCAATAATTTGGGTGCAAAAGGTAACTTCGCATATGGGTCAGTTTCTTGAATAGGTTCGACCAATTTACCTCGGGGGCATGCCTTTTCCTTGTTTATCTCTTTCACCATCTTTCTCACCAAGGCCTCAACGTCCTTGTCCTTGTTGTCAGTCCCCCGATCTTCTTCATGACACAAATTTTTATGCTCAAAGGCCTTACACTTTCTCCTCCGTCTCTACTCTAAAATTATCCTCATGTCATTCAGGGGTAAGCTGATTTCGTCGAGTATCTCTTAGATTGCTTCTGGGCTCCAAAAAACCTTTGTGGGCCCAGGGTGATGCTTTTCACGAGTAAGGGAAGGCATGCATACATATCTGACCTTCATTTTTTTTGGGTGGGGTTCATCAACAGTCTTATTTTTTCTTTTTTCTGGGACTATATACTTTTTAGTCCTGAGCTTTCTTCTGGCTCTTCATCGTCCCCCATCGTGGCTTCTGGTCGTGATATACTGCTCTCCACAGTTTTGTCCGATACCCTCACACCCAACATATTGGCCTGCATCATCTTTTTCATTTTCGACATTTTTTTTATCAGTATTTATATTTGTTGGTCTTTTTCTGCATGTCATTGGTCATTGTCTTGGAGTAGCTGTAACAATTGAGTCATCTTTTTAGTCTCCCTTGCATGATGTGGTCTACACGCATAAACCTCTTCAGTGTTAGACCGGGAACCCTCATACTCCGAGACTTTATGCAAGATATTGTCAACTTCATCTGTGACAGTAATAGCCTCAACAGAACCTCCTTTTGTGTTTTTTCATTCTGACATGTGCCTCTTAATTGAGTAACCTCTGGTGTTTGTCATCTTCACTATAGCTAGCTTGTTCTTTGACTTTTGTTTGATTCCCACAGACGGCACCAAAATATTGATGCAAAAAGTTGGGGTCGTCTTCAACCTCTAGCACCAGTTAGTCTTCTTCTCCTCACTCCTACTCTGAGACTGCAAAACAAAGAGAATCTCGGGGGTAAATTCGATTTTCCAACGAAAAACCTCCGATGTTTAAGTCAGTAAGGGTTTTACTTGTGTGTGGAGGGTGAAGAAAGAAAGACAAAAATCAAAGAGAGAACAAGGTTTCAGATAATATCTTTTTTGTGTGTGTGAGAGTCTGTGCCTAAAGTATAGAATGTTCCTCAATAATAAAAAACGTACCTCCTATTGCTTTTGGATTCGGTTATATTGAAATTATAAAATTTTGTGTCCTACGAACACGTAAATTGGATGATGACACATGTCATCATGTAATTTACGTGTCCAAAAAGCCTGAAGCGAAAATCACGGGCTGCGGATATCGTGTTATTGCTTCCCACCACGTAGACCCCGAGACCCTGAGCACATTCCCTGAGATAAGATCCCCAGAACCCCCGAGATATGAATGAATATTCCCCGAGACATGATTACTTATTCTTTCCGAGTACTGTTATTCCCTGAGGCCCCGAACACATGTCGCCCTAAGTAGAACCTCCAGTCTCTCTGAGATTAAAGTTCCCATGTCCTGGGAGCGCTTACCTGAGACGAGCTCTGGTTTCGATGACACTATTCGATAATATTGTGAAAACATGTGTGTTATGGATGTCCCCAAGGCCCTACTACTGCATGTGGAATATATCAACCTGATACCCCGAGACAGAACCTAGAACGATGGTTGTTGGAAACTTTTTTTTCGAGTATAAATCAAAGATAAATAACTTAAAAGAAACTTCTTGATCGATCACCTCAGATGAATTATTTAAAGCTCTCTCTGTATTTCTTCCGTAGTATAGAGGATTCTCGAGACGATGTCGCATCAAGAAATTCATCTAAAAGATATTATATTTTTACGAAGGGCTTGAAGATGGTTTGGATCTATATTGAGTATGGACAAAATATCCAAATACTTTAATATTTTTTTAAAACATTTATATTGAAGGGAATCTAACCATGAGAGAGACTGAGAACTTGAGGTGATAGTTACGTGCCTTAGTAGTTCTATGTGTAGCGATTAAAAATAAAATAATAATAATAAATAAAAAGTAAGTAATGCTGGAGATTTAAAATTAGGTGAAAGATAATTATATCGAGTATTATATTTCGCAATGTCGAAAGTGTGTATGCAATCATTTTATAATTACTTTTCTAATTTTATAATTAATAATAATTTGTATTAAAAAATTAAAACTAATTTTTATTAAAAAATAAAAAAATAATGTTAAACATATAAAAACTTATTGGTAAAAACTCTTATACATACTTATAAATACAAATAGTTAAATTAATATAATATTATTGTATTATTATTACAAATTTGATGTGGCATTGTTATATTCTTACTCATGTCTTATCAAATTTTAATTTTTTTTTAAAATGAGTCTTCTAACTCAGTTATCATTATAATATGCATCCACACATAAATATAGATATTCATTCTAATAAAGTTTATAATGATAAATCACATAATCTTATCTTTAATCATTAGACGTGTATACATAAATTATTCATAATGATATCAAATATAAAAATAAATTAAAATTTCTATTTTAATACATCAATTGAGATATCTATCGTGACGATTCAAATTCATAACACAGTCTACAACATTCTAAAACCTTATCACACCGCAATAACCCAATTGGATATGCCTTATCAAATTTAATTATGGGATACATCTTTTTTTTTAAGAATTTATGGTGAATATTAATATTAGTACCAATTAAAACTAAACCTATAAATAATTTTTATTTTTCACAGTTTAGTTATTTTAAAGGTTTGTTTGGTATTAAGGTATTATAATTAAAAAGTTTATGTGAAACTGTACTAAAAATTATGTTATTTAATACTTGTAAAACACAATCACTATAATAACAAACTAGTCTTATACAGACTGGAAAATTATAAATGTAAAGTTGAATGATCTTATCATAATTTTCTGTCATTCTTTGGAATTGGATTACATTTATTCGGAGAAGCAATTAACTCTATGGTAACTGCTTCACTTACGTGAGCCATATCACTATAGTCAAGAAAAGAATCCTGAAATTGACTTAAAGGAAGCTATATGCTTTTATTGACTCCACCAAACACGTCCTATAATGCTTTTTAATTTACAGCAGTTGCCACAAGACAAGGGCGTTTTATTTAGTAATTACACGAAGTTGATGCTAATGATGATGATGGTGACAGAAACAAGTAATATTCATTAATTATTCGGCATTTGAGTGCAGAGCTAAAGTCATTGTGGACCGCTTTCTTTTTTGTACGGAAGCTTATTAATTTCTTTTTGCTTTCTGGCACATGATTCAACGTGAGAAAGTTGTTTTCTAAAGGCGCATTAAAAGAAAGCAATAAAGAAATCTGTCTACGTGGTATCATGTTGGAAAATAATCTCTTTCTTCGTCGCACATTTTTCAATTTCATGTACGCAGCCTTGGATGGAAAATTTTGTTTCATCAACAAACTGAAAGGGTACCACTCAAAGAAATCAAATAAAATATAAAGGGAGAGGGTATCTCACCATCGCAACATTAATCTTAAAAATAAAACACACTTGTATCTTTGACGCCTTTTATATGAGCTGAATTACATTACCTATCCTTGGAAATATCTCTGACAAGTTGACAACTTGGGCATTCAGGAAACAACACGCCTCCGTAATTACTAATTAGGTTCATGATACATACTTAGTTGAACCGCCAAAATCAATCATTTTTTTTTTTTTGGGACCGTTCCACATTAGTTTCCGGTCGTGAAGGGTAAATTATAGCTAGAGACTTCAGGCTTCAGCGATGACCTGTGTTGTACAGGTGAAAAGAACAAATATGGCTGACTGGCAGTAGTGGTAAATATTAAATGGTATAGGCACGTGGATGAATTCTTAATCCATACCATTCTTTTACAGGCTCCTGTAATTCTAACAAAGACCTCTTTACGTTTTGCTCTTTATGGGAAACGGGATCTGTTTCTGAGAATCCTTGTTTAATTTGATCTTATGATTTGTTGGTGATGGGTATATAATGTACAGTGACTCATTGTCCAGAGGAAACCATCTGGGAAACAGACCCTAATTCTGCTTGTACAACTCATGTCAGATTGATTTTTATTACTTTCTAACCTTCCAAAAATTTAACTGGCCTCAAACATCGAGAGCATCAACTGGAAGAGAAGTTGCCCTGTGAAGGGAGTGTGGAAGCAAAGCTCCTGTGTAGTAACTCTTGCCAGTGATCATTTGTTCCGCGCTACAAGGGTTGATCGGCTCACAACTTTGTGCCTTTTGGTTGCCCTGATTGCCACAGTTCTTCTCACCATCATTTGGGAAATGGGAAATGTGAAGTGACCTGCTTTCTATAAGATACTGATCTCTGAAAAGATCTATTGCTTTCCGGTTTAGGTAAAACTGATAATGGAAAAACTTTATCATCTATTGGTTGCTTTTTATCATCAGAAATCAATGCTAAGCTTGAAGATTTGGATTTGACACCAAGCTGTTGATCTTTCAGCTCCCTTACCTGCATTTGATACTTTGCTTTAAGCCACCTTAGCTCTTGTCTTATTTCATTTTCATGATCACCCAAGAGCCCCGAATCCATTGAAGAAATCATGGAGGAAGTGTTTCTTCCATTTGATTCACTTTGATTGTCCATATTTATAATGCTCTCCTCTGCTCCAAAGCTCGATGGGTCCAACGCTTCAGGTGCCGCAACACAGTGGATATCTCTTGAACTTAACTCTGGTCCCTCACGCTGAGCCCATATATCGGCATAATGAATGGCATTTGTTTGTCTTGACGTAGCCTCTGCAACTTCCGTAAGACATTGTTCTGCCCCGTCAACTTGGTAAGTGATCTGTTGAAATCGGCCATGGACAGCTCCACATCCATGTTTAGAACAATGAAGAACTTGAAGGTTCTTGGCTCCAGCACTTTCTGTTGAAACATAATCTGGTAAGCAAGTGTTTGAGGAACAATTCTGACAGAAACTTGAGCGATGTGGACCTTCCTCTATGCCTAGTCCCCTTTTCCATTCGGGTACCAAGGTAGCAATTTCATCATCAATGATCTCTGCTATTTTTGTTACGTCTTGGTCAGTTATATCAAGCTCGGATACCATTTCAGCAGCGACACTCAATGCTGTGTCAGTCTCAATGTCAAAAGGAAAATAGATGTTTCGAATGCGGCCTGTATGAAGGAATACAGATTGAAATTGGTTTGCATACTCTTTTGATTTTGGAAAACACAAATGAGTTATGAAAGTAATAGAAGATAGACAGGAACTCTCACCTTCTCTATCTGCAATTCTAAGCCTTAAAAAGATGCCATCATCTTCTCTTCTCTTACCTCTGATTGAAATGTCAAAATCTGCTAAATGCTCATCCTCTTGACAAGTAAAGAGATCAACTTCACTCGTTTGAAACACGGGTGAGTGGTAATCTAAACCATTCTCGAGATCATAACCAACGTAATTACCATATTCATTGTTGTAAGAGCTATTGCAGTGGTATATTCCATATAAAGGTCGTCGAAGGAGGTGGCCTATCTCATCATAGTCGCTTTGATACTGTATTGATCTCAAATCAGAGTCAAAATCATCAATTTCGAGAAAAGGGTCCATCAAAAGCTCCCTAGCGGGAAGTCTACAAGAGACGGTTGCTAAGCACTTTTCAATGAATTGCCGCACGTCAGGATCCTTCACTTTGTATAAAGCTTCTGGTTTCTTGCCCTACAGACAAATTGTCGTATGTAAAAGGACTGTTCGGGACAAATATCAATATTAGAATGTATATAATTCAAAAGTATTAGATCATACCGAGATAACTTTCATGTAGATTTGAGCAGGATGGGTGCATTCACTATATGGATATTCGAAGGTAACCATCTCCAATATACACATTCCAAAGGAGTATATGTCAACTAATTCATTGTATTCCTCTTCGTACACTTCAGGGGCCATAAACTCCGGTGTTCCTGTTCAGTAGAAATAGACACAAAAAAAGAGTGACAAAAGGCTTAATCTAAGACTGAACTCCCAGATCAATTCTGAGTTTTCGACACTGATCACCAATAATATTATGGGAAATTGGGAACAACAGCAGCTTACCAACGCATCGTGCAGCATGAGATTTACGGAGGATTGCAGCGAGGCCAAGATCACCAATCTTAACCTCACCTTGGTTTCCATTAACAAAAATGTTGTCACATTTGAGATCTCTGTGGATTACAGGGGGGGCCCGGCTGTGGAGATAGAGAAGCCCGGACAAAATTTGTCTACACCAATGCTTCACAGCTCTAATATTTACTCTCCTGTGTCTTAGTCTATACCTGTCCAGAAACAACGAACAGATACTTGTTCTTCAAAGAAGACTCATAATAACAAATGCACAGAAGTTATAACAAAAGAAAGATAAAAAGTTCATCAAATTTTCATAATGCTTACTGTCTGAGTGTACCAGAGGTAAACATTTCAGTGACAAAGTTAATATTTCTATTAGCGGTATCAACCCACGAAGTGTAGAACTTCATGATGTTTCTATGCTTCAAGGTCTTAAGCAGGTGGATTTCACAGTAAAGCCTCTCCAGTTCTTCAGGACTCTGCAAGAAATCATAAAGTTTCACTTGATTCCATGCTACCTCAATTCCTTCGTACTCATCGAAGGCTTTATAACTGCTACAAACAATACAGAACGCAACAATCAACAAAAAACATGGAAAAATTACCCCGCACCCACCTAAACAAGCAAACAAAAGAGCCCAGGAAAATCATATTTTGCAAAACATTTAATAGAGAAGAGAGACTGTACACTGTCTTTGAAGCTCCTTTGCCAAGAATTTCATTATACTGCCAAAAAAACAACCAATTTGGAGCTCAGAACATAACTTAAATTGATAAACATGAACCAATAAATTAAAGAACAACAATTGACGAATCAAACATAGGAAAAAAGCAAGAAGTTTGGAGAAAATTAAGGTATCTACTCTTCCATATCTTCCAGTAGGATCAACTTCAACAAACTCAGAGCAATCTGATTCTGGGGTTGTAACACCACTCATTCCTTGTTCTTTCCGTTTAATAGATCCCCTTTACAATGATTCTTCAGATATCAATCTACAATGTAACCAGAGAGAAAGAGAGTGCAGAGAGGAAGGGGCAAATGATCAGAAAAATGACAGAATACAAATAAGAAAAAGAAAAGTAGCTGTAGTCACAATCATAGTTTTGTGTGAAGGAGAAAGAAAAGCCGAAAAGGAAGACGGAAAGTAAGGAAGAAAGTTAAGCTTAAGCTACCTAAGCTGAGTTCCACAAGGACAACGGTTAAATAGCCCAACTACAAAGATAAAACGGGCAAATATTTCACGAGGTAGTCCCCACAAATACAAAACCTGACCGAACAGACACTCCCTGTCTCAAATCTTAAATCTCTTCCGGTCTTTCCATTCATGTTACTCTTTCTATCTCATCACGAGCTGTTAACACTTAAAACCAAACCAAGCAATATTACTTCATGTTAAAATGTTACAACCAGAAATACTTGTACAAGTGGGAAAAAGGGCAAAGAATCAAAGATGATATTTGCTTCAGGAAAATCTGGTGCAACCTTTCTGCTTAAAAAATAAAAAATAGGAAATCTAACTAATTAATTTTTATATTAATATTAATATTAATTGTATGAGCTTTATTATTTAATCACAATGGTTATGAAAGAAGATAATTGATAAATATTTTTAAATAATAAAAAAAAATTATCCAGTGGATGGAGTGCATCGTTGCTGCGTTGTATTTGAAAGAATTTAGATTGTTTCCCTACAAGATGGTGTAATTATTCGTTTGTACGTTGAGTTGTTGAAAATGAAACGGTAGGTATTTTGAAAATGGAAGTATAGGCCATTGAAATTTCTGAACGAACTTGTTGATTAGATGGAATTGAGTACGGGTTATTATCATTCATCTTTTTAAAATTTTGCAATATTTTATTTTGACACGAAAAAAAATAAATATATATAGAGAGAGAGAGAAAGAAATTAGAAAACTTCTTATTTAATAAGATAAATATAATTATAAAATATATTTTAAAAAAGAAAAGAAGTAAAAAGTGTATTAGCTTTATATTTTTGCTATTTATGTAAATATTGTGAAACCTGAGGATGTAAATGATAATAACTCAATTGAGTCTTCAACGAATAGCGTAAAGCAATTAAATTGCCAGGAATCGTATGAATTTTTGGTTGTTTGTGGTTCTTTTCCTTGAGGCCATGGTGCTTCAACTTTATAAAGAGAAACTTTAGTGGTTCTTGTTCTAATTCAGAACTTCTTACTCTAATAAATATATAAATTATTATGGCAAATTTCTTTTCTTTTCTTTTTTTTTGTTCTCATTTGATTTATATTTTTATAAAATTCAAATATTTTTATATTTCTGCTAAATTTACTATTAGATTATTAACAATCATGTACAAATTTACAATTAAATATGAGCTAATAAAGATAGAACTTTCTTTATGACAATGAGTCATCTAACAATAAAACTCATATGAATGTATGCCTTTCTTTACTTATTCTATTTATAACTTTGTAAATTGTCATTGTACTTAAAAAAATAACAAATAAGTTGTTGTAATATTTCCACAATAAAGGAAAGAGAAAAAAGAAAAACTGGTATTAAGCTCCATTTGGTAAGTTGGTAGTTCCATTAAAACTTATGCCTATAACCCATACATATCTTTCCATGCTACGAATTCCCGTAATCAATATAATGCACAATCCAAGACGTCTTGTACACATTTACACATTCTGTCTGTACAAGGAAACAAGAATCGCATTCATAATTCATCCTTGGTTAGGAAGTTGGGAGTACATGGAGAGCCGAAAAGTAATCTTGGGTACCCAAAACCTATTTATTTGAGTTGGGTCGTCTAAATCCAATGTTGAATCATTTGTTCTAATGTCCTCCCAATAGAAATTTTTGTATTGCAACACGTAACTTCTTATTAACAAAATGCAAAAATGGTTCAGCTCGTTTCCGCTCAAGGAGACGCACAACAGACGAAATTAATGCCAAAGCAAAATTCCTAACCTCATCAAAAGCAATTAAGAAAAATTTTGTTATTTGTTTTTTTTATTTAAATTTAAAATAATAAAAATATTTAATAACATCAATAATTTTTAATTAACATTCAACATTTTTTTAACTTATTTTTTGCGTAAATATGAGCTTAAATCATCTTAATTTTAAACATGTGTTTGGTATTTAATGTATTAAATTCTACTAATTTAATCAACAATAAGTTTCCT
>JAVXUL010000010.1:5786940-5809414 GCA_035590515.1 Trichilia minutiflora | reverse complement strand
AGGTCGTGAATTGGGTTAAAACTAATAAAATATTGCCCTATATAATAAATAAATTAGCTCGTTTAAAGTCGGCTCATAACAGATCGAACCGAACTAAATGACTTGATCCGTTTGATAACTTTACTTATAATATCATGGTAACATAGTTGGGGTGGGATTTTATATATATATATATATATATATATATAACGTAGCTGATTCCAAATTAAAAAAAAAAATCGTATTTAATGGTTGCGGGTGCAAGAAAGAGAGTTCCCCATTTTTGTTAGCTTTTCATAAAACAAAGGCCATTTTTGTTATTTTACATGTGTATAGTTTCTCTTCTGTTAGGACGATCCACAAAGGCGAACCGTCTCCTTTTGTGTCCGGCAGAATGGAGCAGTGTGGCATGGCCATTGTTAACTCCAATCCCAAACCAACCATCCTCATCACAAACGACGACGGAATCGATGCCGCGGGGCTGAGAGCTCTTGTACGGGTTCTTGTCTCAGCCAATCGCTACAATGTCCAAGTATGCGCACCCGCTTCGTAAGTGGTTCCTCTTTCGGTTTTGGCTGGAATTTTTAAGATTTAAACCCTTGATTGATGAATTGTGACACGAATTGGATGATCATGATGTGTTCTAGCTATAGATTGCTTTTCTTCTACTCATATACGACCATGAGGGATAATTTAACCATTGTTTTGTGGCCTCTCTGTTTTAAATAAATTTATAAGAGATGTTGCAGAAAACTCGCGTCATAGTTTTGTATCGTTTCTTATAATTGATTTTCTTGGTGTGATTTTCAGGGAACAATCGGCGGTTAGTCATAGTATAACTTGGCGTCGTCCTATTTCAGCTAGACGGGCAGATTTTGATGGCGCAACAGCCTATGCAATTTTTGGTTTGTTGTTAACCTCTGCTGATATTTTGGTTTACAACTTCGTGTATTTGAGCTTTGGACCTAATGTTTTTACCAGGCGTCATGCTAATTAAGATCTCTATTATCAAGGGCATTTACGCATTTTAGATATAGCGAGTGGTGTCTGTAGTTGTTGTGCCAAAGGGGCGATTTGTCCTAATAATTAAATACTCTTCTTTTTGCCTTTGTTTTTCATAATGTCCGAGGCTTGGGGGTGGGTGTGGCATGACTCATGGAAGTTGCAAAATTTAAACTGCCAATGTGTCATATGTGTTTTGGTAATTACTTACATAATATTGTCTTGCATATATTTCATAGGAACACCAGCAGATTGTGGATCATTGGGTGTTTCACGAGCTCTGTTTCCTTCAGTTCCTGATCTGGTAGCCCTCTGGCTATTATGTTTAATTATGAAATATTAACTGACCTCATTGTAGAGAGCACTCACTTAGAAGCTCAGGCCAATTTAATCTGTTATGTTTCCATTCCATCATGTGTGTACATATATATTTATATTATAAGCTGCCAAATGCATTAGCAAGGACACCTTAGGGTTTATAAGTAGTAATTACTATTGAATTCAAATGTTGCTATTATTTTTATTGAGGTAACCGTGTAGGAAAACTCTAAATTAGCCAAAACAGTGCATACTTGTTTCACAATTTATGGCTTCCTTGTGTAGAAGTTGTGGTGCATGAAGTTCTTTTATTTTGCTGGTTCTTAAAATATGTACTGTTTCTGTACATAGGTAATCAGTGGCATAAACATGGGAAGCAACTGTGGTTATCATGTGTAAGTTATACTTCATCTTCTCTGCCTTCTGTGTATTATTTATTTTACAATCGCCCAGAAATTCACTCCCCCACCCCCATCCTCAATCCTTTTAAAATTGGAGATTTTGTTCAGGGACAGGAAGACAGGGAGAGGCAAAAAGCTAGCAGAAAATTATTATTCTATAGCAAATATGTTATTTTCTTTACTGTCTTCCTGTTGGTTAAGCTAGGTTAATGGTCTTCTTTTTTCTTCTTTTAACCCGTTTAAACAACTATAATTCAGTGATGTATATATCATTTGAGCTCCATCAGATTTATGACTTTGAAATACTGAGCTTCCTGTGATGCACATAGTTTTGTTTTGTTATCAGAGGTCATTGATATGGTTTGAACTTAATTATAGTCATCTAAAAACATTTTGGAACTTTGCAGATCTGCATGTAAATATTACAAATAAAATAGCAGATAAAATTCAGTTTCCTTCCATAAGATAGCCAGACACACCCATCCGCAAATATAATGTCTTTTCAAGAGCTATCAAGAAAAAACAAAATGGTTTTATTTTCATGGGATATTGAAAGAAAAACTCACCTAAAGGAAGTCTAGTTTTATCTATAGTCCATGCAATTGTATAAGTATCTACTGTTCTTTGGCTGTTTATTCTGTTGACTATTAACATACCATATTCCAGTTTGGTTGGTCATTTTGTACTTACCTCAAAATTGATTCATTTTCATTGAAATTGTAGTGTTTATTCAGGGACAGTCGCAGGTGCTCGAGAAGCTTTCTTTTATGGTGTTCCTTCTGTCTCTATGTCATATGACTGGTATGTACTAAGATTCTCTATTATTTCGGTTGAGGTCAAATGTAGTGAACATGTATTTAAAGGCCATTGGTGTTGAGGTCATGTCATGATTTTGCATGACATATTCTGGCTGTTAAACATTTTCAACCTCAATTTTTCATTTTATAAAAATGAATTATTTTTGCACATATGATAAGGTTAAGGTTAAATAGTTAACTTGTAGGGTTGGAGGTAAGAGCAATGTTAATGACTACACACTTGGTGCTGAGGCTTGCTTACCTATCATAAATGCAATACTGGCTGAGATCAGGAATCAAACTTATCCAAAACAATGTTTTCTCAACATCGATCTGCCAACGGATGTTGCTAATCATAAGGTAAATTTTAAATTAGCCTCCTAATTTGTAGTTCTTACCCATTTAGACTCGAGTAGGGATTTTAAAGCATTGTCTTTCCTTCTTTGTATTGAGGATCACCTATTCAGTTGTCAATCCTTCATGAGGGGATATGCTTTTTTACTCCATTGGTCATTTTAGCCACTTGGTGCATTTCTGGTTTAATTTAGAAAACTTGAGATATGTGATGGATATTTCTGTGGTGGAAATAAATTTTAGTTTCCTCTTTATTTATGAGACACTGTAAATATGCCTTATGATTTCTATTTCAGGAGCGCCTATTGATTATTGAAATAGCCTAGTTCTTCAATGAATTTCTCTCCAGATTCTCCTGTTTCCCCAATCTTATTATGATTATTTTCTTTTTCTCGTTCTTCTCTCTCCTTATTCTTTGTTATCCTACATCAATTGTTCCTCTGACTTTCCTCAAATCTGATTGCTCATGAAAGAATTGAATAGCTTCGGAGTTTGAAGGGGAGAGATGATCATATGACTTCTCTTTTTATTTTATTCAATTTTGAGTACCAGAGTTGTTTTTTGAAATAGGCATGCAAATGGCCTAAAATTTGGCTTGGATATACTTCTATCATAAAGTCATTCTGTTATTTATCTGTATGATAGTGTGGTTATAATGTTATATTTCTATGTTTGTTGTTTTGCAAAGGGGTATAAACTTACCAAACAAGGTAAAAGTATATTCAAAATGGGTTGGAGACGGGTGACTTCCGAGATGCAAGGGGCAAAGATGTTATCAACAATGACAATGGAGACAGATTCAGCTGCTAGAACTGAAACTGATGCATCTACCATTTTGCAAGAAAACCTTTTGTTCAGGAGGGAGGTCAGTTCTATCTTTCTGCCTCTTTATCGCATTTCTTTGCTCACCTAAGACAATTTTTTGAGTTGATTTCCCATAGAAATATAATACAAATGTTTTGTCAATGCTTAATTTTTCCTTTAAGTTTGAAGATTTTTTCCTTTAAGTTCGAAGATATTCGCATGGAAGACTAGTATCTTGGGGCAGATGTGTACAAAATGTGAGAAATAATAGGGAGTACAGGTTATGACTCATTTTAAAATATTGAGATGACCTGATAACCTCGGAGATTTGGTGAGCTGGTTAATTTACTAGTACAGGTTAAATTGAAGTATGAATACTATGAATGCTCTAAACATGTGAAAGAGACTGATGGGACCTGCAGCTAGACCTTATTTTCCTTGCCTCAGCCTTATATGCATGGCCCATCAGGTGGCATTCACACAGTCTCTGGTGATAAAAAATAATAAACAATAAAAAAAAAATACCGGGAGTAGATTACACTGAAATGCCTCCTGGCAAATCTTTTCTCAAAGAAGAAAAAAATAGCATGTTAGTTTGTATGGCTCAGCAAGAAGCCTGACAACATCTGTTGAAGGTAGACATTTCATACCTCCACTAGTATAACCAAAGGTTTTTGTCACACAACAAAGTGCTACTGGCTCTACTATTTTATTGAATGCTGTTGAGTGTTTTCCCCATGTGTTCTTTAGAAACAAGTGGGATATTTCTATGCTTAATTTCATATTTTGCTCTTTAATGCTGCCAAAGAGTTTAAAAATGAAAATAAATGGTTAGTGTTTGTGAATTTATTAGCACATAATTCACATTTTTTTTTTCATCGGGATCAATTGCACACTTGAAACTTAAAAGAGAATTATCCCTTAATGAAAATGGATAAATTACTTGATTGAATTTTGTGTCATTCTTCAATTTTTTTGAAATTTGAATGGATAACTTGACTTGTCCATTTTGTAGTCAAGGGGAGCCCACATTACTGATCCTAATACAGACTGGGAATTTCTTCAAGAAGGATATGTGAGTATCTTAGCTTTACTTATTTAAACTTTCTGAATTGAGCAGCTCATGATTAGCAAGCAACTGACAATGTTTATTTCAGATAACAATCACTCCTATCGGAGCCCTCTCTAATGCAGATATGGATTGCCAGGTCTACTTCAAAGATTGGCTTCCAAAGGTTGCCGAACACACATCTTTATCAGCCTTGTAATGCTAGAATGTTACCTGGTGAGCAAAACACACTGGCATGATTATTAGTTGAGCTTGCCGTGGTCAAAAAGTATCTTTGCACTCAGCTTAAATTGTTTCTTAATTTCTATAAGAAAGTAGGGAAATTATCTGGGAAGCTGAACTAAGGGCACACAGAGATGTAGGTTTACTTCCTGTAAAACTGCATTTCATGTGATTGATTTAGGCATATGTGGACCAGGTCTTATTTACAAGTGGGGTTTGCACCATCTTTATAAATTAAATACAAGATATCCAACCTGTGATATTATTTCTTCCTTTCTTGTGCTACTGAAATTCTTTGTTCAATGATACCCAGAACAGATACATGCAGTAGAAACTGTTTCTAATTTATCTTTGCCGTTTCCTTGCAGATGAATATGACAAGTACACGACCACTGCTTTTAGGCTGATTACAAATGCATTCAAACTTCACTATTGTTACACAATTCTTTGTTTCGTCATTTCCATGAAACCCATCTCCACTAGTCTTTCTGATTGTAAGGTTTCTCATGCAATTCTTATTATTTTCACAACTGATTTATAGACTACTATAAAAGCATACTACTGCTGTCCATTTAGAGATGGACTCTGTTTTCACGTATCTGTTACAAATTTATTGATAAATAGAAAGTAGTGTTGTCGTTAGCAATTAATTGTTTATACTTCCAGGAGACCAGATGAAATTTTCATTTGTGATTTATGGTCATCCATGCTGCCAAAAATTATCTGTTCTAAGTAAAACTGATATGCCTTATGGGAAGTCCTTTAGAAAACAATACACAGTAATCAGGGGATCCTTGTAGATTTGTTGTAAATCAATACGTATTACGTTATGCATTTGTTAGGGTGTTGTTCTTCCTGTTAGGACAACTGAATTGACAATTTGACGAGATATGGGAATAGTTTGGGTTTGGTCAAATATTACTTACAGATAAGTATGCTCTTAGTTAGGACATCTTATACGAAAGGGAACTCATTTTTATAATATTTTTGATTGATTAAGAGTAATCCTAAATGGACTTGAATTTTCCTTTCTCATGGATGAGAAGTGGAACACTCCAAAGTTGATGACGATGATTGAAACTTCCGATTTCTTTAGGAATGATACTTGGTACGTCTCTTTTTTCTACTTGATTAAATTATCTAAACAGACCATTTTCATAGTTAGTTAACTCTGATTTTATTTTAGCTTTATTGTCACCAAGGATGGCAACCATATTCAGCAGCGAGTCTAGATAACCGCCTAAACTTGTTATTAAAATACAAAACCTGGTTGAGTTTAGATTTACTGGCTCAATTCCAGCTGAATTTGAATTTAGGCATGAATTTACATTTAAAAATTCTGAAATTTAGTGGATATCTAGTTAAATAAATTTTATTATTAAATTAAAAAGTTCAAATTTTGAATTTAGTATCGTATACAATATTTATAGAGTTGAGGTGCTCTTTATTTAGAGCATTAGTTAAAAATAATTTTGAGAAAGCTAAAAGTTGGTAGTAAAATAAGTTATTTTAAAAAACCCGTGGTTTAATGGTGGGAGATAAATTTATGCGGGTTTTATGCCTTAAATTCGGCTTTCATTCTAAAATTCTTTCAATTATATCATAGATTTTATTTTGTATTTATTACTATTGTATATGATTTATGTGCACGTATCCTGTGGTTTAGAACGACTATCAAGTGATTTATATAGTCTTATTCTCGTAACATTGAATTTAATAAATATTATTTATATATTAATTTTATGAATATTCGTAAATTTTTAAATTTTATTTAAATTTAAATTTAAGTTTAATTTAAATGTTATAATAAAAAGTACGTCACGGCATAGGCATAGGTACAGATCTTAATTGTCACTTCTTTCGCTGGAGAGTATGAAGGGGAACGCATGAATTCCAGTTTAATAAAATCTCAATCCGTTTGTTTGTATGAGAAAATAAAAATATATGACATAATTTTATTAAAAATATAATTTTGATCATATTCTTTCTCCGGTAGTAGAAAAATCTTTTATCTCCTGACTTGTTAATGGTATAATTATGATCAATGCTGCCAAAAAGTCTTTCTGTTTGTCAGCAACAATCTTTATCTATTGACATCTCAAATTTTTAATTGAGATGAATTAAAATTGTTATTTATCTGGGAATCAATCCTACCCACAGTTGATAACAACAGGGCTTTATAATTTCATCAGTCTCTTCTTAAATCCAATTTTTAAATCTGGCAAACAACTCTTGATCGAAAAGATTCTATCTTACGAAACCAAGATTGTCATTTTGAATTTGTTACTTCATTGCTTCGATTGAGTACTTTCAATATTTTAACCAAATATTATAATTAAAGCTTCGGAACAGCACTGTTGAGATAATTTAATTAATGTGAAAGGCATGAAAATAATGTAGGTTGCGGTTGCTCCATCCAATCTATAGTTTTCTCAAGTCAACTCAGTAGGATATGAAAAGAGGAAATGAACTTTTCACATCCAACTGCTGAAAACTGACACTGCAACGATACATAAAATGCTCTATTATAAAATATTCCTTTCGCTCTAACTCTGATATGAATGACGCTTCAAGTTAAAGACTTCCTTCTGCACTCCAAAAAATTTCACCAGTTGCTCCAACTAACACACATTACTCAGTGTAAATTATATATAATATCAGAATAAAGAAAAATGACATAGCAACACAACTAACCTTCAGGCAGATGTGATTATTGAGAATTAGAGAGAATCTACGGTTCTATTATATAACTCGGATAGAATAAGCGTTAAGAGAGAACAAAAATTTTTTTTCATAGGAGTAGAAAAACGTCATAAATATTATATGTACATAATCGGAAAACTCTCATTTCTTAATGTCTGTATGGAACTCTGCAAGGACAAGGACAAGCACAAGCATAAGGGCTTTCATTGCTTTGATGATGTCAAGGAGGACGGTGTCGCATGTGATTCCACTAGTATTGACCATAACACATGAACATCTTCGTACGGGCAAGACTTCACATCCTCGTATAGAATGTATATCCCTCTCCCTGGCAAAACAAAAACATGTTGATTTCAATCTCTGTAATATGACCAAGAATCTACAATGTTGATGACGATGGATGTGCTGAATGCACAAGCATTGACGCCTTTGGTATATGAAGAAAGAAATAAAGAAAAGGGTAAGACAAGAACGAAGTTGATGCACAAGTAGAAAAGAAATTGAAAACTGAAAATGCATGGAGTGTGAGGAGATAACATACTCTTTTTTTGAGTTGAATGTAGACGAAACCACAGCTTCTTCAATGGAGAGAAGAGGGACTGCAGCCACCCCATTTTGGAGAAGTGGGTTTGGCTTAGCTCATGTAGGTGAGAATTTGAATAATGAGAGCTAAAAGAAACGAGACAGAAAAACTCTCTAGGCTTTTGCTTACCAAGAATGAAGTGAAATGTCACTGTTTCTTAACTTTATTTTACATTCCCTTGCGGTCTCAATCATGCTTATCACAATTCTCACATTTTGCTCTTGGTACAATGTCATTGTCAAAAAAAAATAAACAGAACCCTTCTCTAGTTCTCCGTTCCCTTGGAGCAGAAGAAGCCACCCTACCAACCAGAAGTGCTTTTCACTCTTCCAAAAGCGTTTTTTTATCCGTTGCTAATTTCATTTGAACTTCCCTTATGCCTGAAGCCACCATTTTGTCCTCTATACTACACCATTTGTCTACTCGGTTTTGGGATAAACACAAAACCTCTTTTGGGAGTGTCTTCGTTTTTTAGTTTTTGCCACTTGCCATATTTGGGCAACCATTATTGTTTTTGTGCATTAATTAACAAGGAAAACTTGTGAGAAGAGTCTTTTACAAGGGTTTTCCTTTGATATGCCAGCTGTCTTAGAAGATTGTCTTAAAAAATTTTGGAATAGAATTTGGATTCATCATCATTGAAAAAACTGTACTAGTTGACTAGATGTGCGTAGTATTGAGTACTACGGTGTAGCTTTTGGGAACTTTGAATTGAGCAACAATTTAGGTATAAATTAGACGCTTTAGGATATAAATGATAACGGTTGCCATATATTAAAGAAACAATTATACCCGACTCAAAAGTATCATTTAACTAATATAGCAACGTAAGTTCAGCTGAATTAATTGAACAATCTAGCGAGATGATGAGATGTTAGAATTCAAGTTTCAAATTTTCATCATTGGAATGTGAGAATACGTAATTTAACACAATGATATTTCGATTATTTCAAAGCATAAATAAACAAATTATTTTTTATTTAAAGACGTATTAAAACATTAGGAATTTTATATTATAAAACTCTCAAATTTCTTCTTGTTTAACTAAAAAATGAGCAAATTCGAAGGAAATATTAAGAGGTCAATATCATGGTCGGCCCAAATTTTTCTAGGTTTTCAAGCAAGGGTCGACCCAATTATTAACCAACCCACAACAGACCATCCAAGATCATTGAACACAAAAAACAAAAACAATGGAAAACTTTCCCCATTTTCTGTTATCAATAGCACATCCTATTAAGTGTGTTTTAAGTGTTTTTCTTCTTTTTTTCTGAGAAAAAAAAAAACAATTAGGTTTTCTATATTTGAAATTAACGATCAATCATGCATCGAACAACATTACCGAGCCTAATATTCTAGCATATCCCTTCCTTTATTATTTGAAGAAAAAACGTAAAAAAAAAATTTAATTTAGTAATTCTGACTGAAAGCAAGTTCAATAAGAATGGCATAGTGGAAGGACTGACTCGTGCTTAATCTGATTGCTGACGGAACGCAGCATTGCAATAATCAAGAGACTGGAGGGTCCTCGAGAAAACCAGGTGGACAATGGAATGACACCAGATAGAAGAAGTTGTGGGTGAACTTGGATTCTGGCCTGTCATTGTTCGAAATGGGGTTCGGCTTCAGTCTCCATCCGATCGAAGCAAAGATGTCGATTCCATTATTGCAAGCACGGGTTCAAATTCTACAAACAAACAAACAAACACGAACAGAATGTTGATCTAATCATCCTATGCCCCCTCTCTTTCTCTCTCTATTTTTTTCTTCCCCCTTTTTCCCTTTAAAGTTATTTTAAATAAGAGGCTAATAACCGTTTGTTTTCATTTTTTTTAAATAATAAATAATACTTTTAATTTTAGGTCTTTTATTTAAAAACAATTATATGGGAAATTTTGAATAGGTGCTTTATTAAATATCTTAGTTTTTTTCTTATTAAATATAAAAAAATCTTTATTTCTTTTAATTAGAATTTGGTATGTGAATACTATAAAGATTATTTTTTTAAATAATTTGAAATATTTAAACTTTATCCCGATCGATGGATTTTATTCGATTAATCTTCAAAAAATACTAACTGAATATATCACCGTCCAAATATTGAATACTATAAAGATGATGATAGTAATTTACTTTGCTAATTATGAAATTTTAATTCAAATAAAAACTAATTTCTCTTATAAAGATAAAAGCTAAATTATTCTTATCATTCAATAATAAATAACATATAATGTTTTTGAACAATTACTTAAAGTGGGTAGTAATTAGTTTACCCTTAATATAATTATATATATTTTTTAAAAATTTAAAATCCACTTCACTCAATACTTACAGAGAAAAAATTAATTAGATTATTTTTTATTTAATTAAATTTAAAAATTAAGATAAGAGATAGTAAATATATTTTGAACTCTTTACCTACTCTCAAAATCGAGGGTGAACACTAAAAGATGTTATATTATTTAGTGATATAGTTAATAGTATTAACTTCTAAAATACTCAAAAGATTTCATATTTTAAATTGAAAATTTAAGGCCAACATTCTTAACGTCTCTCTCTCTCTCTTCTTTTTTTTTTTTTTTGATTTGTGTTGTGTGGTTCAAATTTTCAATGATAAAAGGCTCTAATCAATTACAAAGAATTCTTCTCAGCACACAATCAATGACCCCTTCACTCATCGTCTGCCTAATAATCCATGATTAAAGTTAAAAAGGCAAAATCTATGATCTTGAGAACTACTTTTAGTTGAATTGTTGTCTCGTTCGATGGTTTACAAGTCTTGGATGAAATCATTTTAATTTCCATTTACTCTCTTTCATTTTAATGATTAATAATTCTGTCAAAATTGTTCACATTCATCCCAAAACTAAAACAAATTATATTCTAAAATTTATAAGCAATATACCATATAGTTATTAGTTGGTTTACCCTTTTTTTCTTTGGTAGTTCAACGGAAGGTCGCCCCTCCAAAAAGAAAAGGTATAAATATGAAAACTTCTGTGCTATTTAAATCGGAGCATTTTATTTTTATGGAGATGCATATGTTTATATAGTAATACTAAACTCTTCAAAATGTATTCTAATTTTTATTTCAATTGATAATGTAATTTTAATCAATTAAATGGTTAGATGGAAGTGAATCATGAAATTCACATCATTATTTAAAATACAAAGGATAACTAATTGAGATGCCTAATATTATTCATATATACGAATTTTCAAATATTTTGAATTTGTAAAAATAACCAGTTTAATATATATTTATATTTATACATTAAAAAAATATTATATAAACATATGAATTTATATTTAACACATTTAATTTAAATTTAAATTCAGTTATATTAAAAAAAACTATACTAATACTACTACTACTACTAATAATAATCACATTAATTTATATACCTAATAATACTTATTTAAATATCGAGCAATCAATTATCACGCAAATGAGTCGACAGTGTATTTCCCAATAAACATAGTTTAGTGCACCATAGTTTTCAAAATTAAGATTAAGCGAAGCATAGTGTTCTCTCTAATTTTCTCCACACCAATAATATCTTCCCGAAAATGTTTCTTTAGATTTTTCATGAACTTCGATATTTGAAAACATCAAAATTGAACTACATAAATGTTGAATGGACAATCTAAAATAGGCTCAAAACAGTCATATAAATATTTGCTGCCAATTAAGAAGCTAAATTACAATAAATAAATAAATCTCTAAATTAACCATCCAAGATGAGAAGATAAGAAAAGCCATTAATTAGCTGTATCCTTGAATGGAAGCATAACCTTTTGCCAGAGGCGGGGCTTAAGTGTTTGATCAAAGCACAAAGAGAAAGCTAGGGCCCCGTAAACCATGTGAGAATGATGATCTTTGATATGGTCAACACATCTACCTACAAATGCGAAAAGAGAAAGAGTAACAAACCCACCAGAAAGCTATCTGTTTATTATTCAGTTTTTTATATTATTAATCTTAACGGTTCCTAAAAGAAACAAGGTAGTCAGCCACAAACACAATTCACAGTTAGGTTATTCGCTAAAGTCTGATATGAAATGATGTTTCTTTCCACTAACTTCTCGACACATACTCTCTACTTTGGCCATTTTACAATGTTAACACTACATAGGTCATAAAGCATTTCAACTTCAAGTAATTTTTTAAATTTTTACTGAAGAAATTAACAACCACCCTTTCTTTTTTGGGTATTTTTTCTCTTATAGCTGCCGGTTAGTCACCAATACTATATTGTTTGGTGGTTGAAAATAAGAGAGTGTGAGAGTGAAGGTTTTAGGTCAACGAATCCTTAACATATTAATTCTTGAATTGATGATGGAGAGTTAGAACTACTATTTCAAACCGTATAATTTAATTATTTATACAGTGAAATTTAATTTACTGGGCATGAAAATGAAATGAAACGAAAATCACGATGCATGCATCCGTATTTAAAGGTAAAAACTGAAAAGACACCACTGGAGAGCAATTTTTTCACTAAACGTTAAAATCTTAATTAATAATTAATCTTCCAACATTTGTTCGTGCACCTTTATCGTCATTTTGGCATTATTAGTCTCACGAGAAGTTTAACAAAAAAAAAAAAAATGACGAATACCATCGCTGTAGTTCTTCCCCGGCCCCTTCCAATTTGCAAAGCTATTTCTTTTTTTTTCCACAAACAGTTTCAAACAGACAATATCTCTTATTGCATTTGTTTAAATCCAGTCGTGAAGATACAAGACAAAGAGGCCCTACGCACACATTAACCTTGGCCTCATTTCTTTTTTCCTAATAAAAAAACTATCTTATCACCCTTTTCAACTTCAATCTTTTTTAATTGTATCTGGAGAAAGTTAACAGAACCCAGCATGGAAGCTTAGCTAGCAATGGGTTTTTGAAATTTAAAATAAGGAATCATAATAAAAATCTTTATTTATATGAATATATCTGTATAAATAGTCAATGGGATTGGCGGTGTGTGTCATGATCATGCATGCATACTGAAGACCCATCTCAAATCATACTCAAGGAGGGAGGGAGAAGGTGGTGTTTCAAAATTTGAAATCAAATTCACATTTTTAAAAGACTAAAGTAAGAAACTTTATTACATTTTAGCCACGTGGGTTAGATATTAGGCAACAACATCATATTCCAAATAAGTCATCCATCCATCCATCCATCCATGCATCCATTTTATAGCTAGATCTAGTTGGCAAAATATATGTTTACTTTAGAGAAAGAGAGGAGAAAATAAAAACTTAGGTAAAGACTAAAGAGGGGAATCTATTGCATATTGGGATGGGGACAAACGGTAGAAATCTTTCACTAAATACTATCTTTTTAATATTATTTAATTTAATTACCACGATAAAGCTTACATTTTGGCCTTGGGGCGCCTAACTAATCAGCCGAAACTACGCTTTGGATTATGTCAAACTATATTTAACAATTTTATTTTTGGATTATGACCCCTTTTTTTAATTTAATTATTTACTGTTTTTTATAAATTTTGTACGACCTTTTCTTTAAATAAAAAAAAAAAAATTTCTTACTGCTGAGCATGTGATTTGCAAGGTCAACTTTTTTGTGGTGATCACCAATTTATAAATATGTTTTATAAACTAAAAATTATAATAAAAAATCAACAATAATAATAAAAGAGCTAAAGATTATAATAGAAGAGATGAATAAAGTACAAGTATGTATATTAAATTGCAATTTATGGTAGCAAGACCCTTTAAAATATTATTACTTATTGAGTTGAGAGATATCAAAGCTAAACATTTATACATATATATACAAATAAGATAAGAGTACTGTATATTGATACATTAATATATTAATATACCGTTTAATGTAATTTTAATAGACATGTGTACTTTACAACAAAAATCTTTAAATTTGGAACACAAATTTTAAAATTTTATTTTAAATTTGTGTTATTTCAATTTTTGAATTTTAAAATTTAAATTTTATGTTTTCAGATTTTAAATTTTACGTTGTATGATAAATATGTCTCTTAAAATTACGTTAAATAGTAATTTAATATATTAATATATCAATGTATGGTAATTAAATCCTATACAAATATTTTTTTTATAAATTAAATATTAATATATCAATATATGGTAACCAAATCACATATAAATATATTTTTTAATAACTTAGAATATTCAAGTGAAACCTTGATTGATGGGGTTTCATCTTTTGGATGATATTAGTTAGATATATCATCTTTAAGATATCTCATTTAAATTATAAATGACAAATTAGAATCAAACTTAGAATATATATCCAAATTACACGTCTTAAATTAAACTTATCACTATTAAACTACGTCCGCAGGTGATATATATATATATATATATATATATATATGCTTCATTTATGTTGTTTAGTCTCTTCTCCTTAAAACTATTTATTTATTTTTCAATCTATTTATTTATAATGTATCATCGTATGTAATTAAATCAAATTAAATATACACGTCTAGAATGTCAGGGATATTGTATTTGGTTTGCCCAAGTGTAAAATGTCTCCGCCGTAACGACAACGGAATTGGACCTTCCCATTTGTTTATATTAAGGTTGTGGACACGGAAGAGAAGAGAACACAAACAGCAAATTCCAGGCTTTGACCTACGAAACTTTGTGTTCTTCATTAATATTATTGCACATCTTCAATGTTAATTTAATATTTTACTACAAGCATTCAAACTAATTATACTCATTAAATAAAAATAAATATTTTTTACCAAACAATTCAATCATTATGTTTGAAAATAAAGTATTTTAGAATTATTTTTTGATTAATTAACTAAATTATATGATTTTTATATTGAATCATATAGCTTCACGGGTCTTGGAGATTTTGGTCCCGTCATTGCTATATCCATAATGTATAATACCCATCATTGCTATATCCATATTGTATAGTACATAGGCATGCATGCATGAAATGTCTGTACAATTGTGATAAACTTCAAAGTAAGTTTACCAAACCCATAGTGGTCTCTGTTTCTTTTCATGGCAGAGCCAAAAATCAGTTGTACTTCTTCCTTTCATTAATTTGTACACATGCATCGCTGCAGCCTTACACTCCATTTCCCGTAATTGATTATGTACAACTGCAAATGTTAAGCACTGCAAAATTCAAAACCAATGAGGATATTTTGACAATTTCCCTGATGCTAAACATATATATATATATTCTGATAAACTAAATTAAAAAAAAAAGAAATGGGCCAGAAAAGGAAAGTAATAATGAGAGTGTAACGAGTGGTGGGCTGGTGGGGTTAAATCAGCCGACGTTTTCCGTTAATGATCGCTATAAAACCATCATGATGCATGCATGATAGATGAAACACAATGTCTAGTTTTTAGGCAGTGACTGTCTGACTGATGCGAACTGTGAAGCACAGTATTGACGTTTAAACTTGAAAACTCTATAAATATTTTTGTGCCAACATAACGGCGTTATCGCCGTCAGTTTGCTATATATAGGTACCCTAGTTAAGCTCTAAGCCCTCGCTAGCTCTCTTTATTCGAAAACGTTGCCAGTTTCAACAGAAACTCTCTCTTTCTTCTCTCTCTCTCTGTATATCAATTTCTATATCTATATCTCTGCGTCCTATTGCTAGTTTTTAATGGTTGCGTAAAGAATAAGTTTGGTATATTGGTTGTCCTGTTGAGATAATCGGTTGGCATATACTTTTCTCGAAATGGGGAAGAAAGATGTGCAAAATCAAAAAGGTAATGAAAGAGTGGAAGCCGTTCTACAACTTCTCAGAAAACAAGCTCCACTTACAGTAAAACAGGTGGGTTTTTCACTGTACTTGCCATTCATTTCAGTGTTCTTACTGCCTTTGTTTCTCAGCAAATCATGAGTAAGTTGGTTTTATGTTCCGGGTGCTGAAACTGTAGTCAATAGTGGGTAGGTTAAATTTTAAGGTTAAAAGTCTGTTCTTTGATTTTCTTAGGTTCATAATTTATTTCTTCTATTGTTCATGATTTGTTTCGATGGGCTTTACAATGGAATGTGTTACTTTTAACAGGAGAAATTCTGCAACAGTGCTTGCGTAGATCGGTTTCTGAGAGCAAAAGGTTATAGTGTGAAGAAGGCTGCGAAGCACTTAAGGGCTTGCCTTTCTTGGAGAGAGAGTATAGAAATTGGTACCATTTATTTCATTTCATTTTTCTTTCTCTTTTCTTCCTCAATATCTGTCTACTATAGCTTCTATTTTATAAGCATCTTGCTTTTCTTTTTGTTTCGTTGTATATACCATGGAATCTCTTGCTTTTTTGATCGTTGAATTAAGCGTTAAAGTGATCTTACCAGTATCATTGAAGCCACTCAGCATTAATTCAAAATAAAAAAATGAAACACGTTCACTGCCTTTAATTCAATTTAAACTTTTTTTTTGGGCTTGAATACAGGGAATTTGACAGCAGATGAGTTCTCAGTTGAGCTCGCTGAAGGAGTTGCTTACGTGGCTGGTCATGATGAAGAGTCCAGACCTGTTATGGTAATTTTCCTCCTTCTCTCTCTATCTCTCTGGCTCAAGTTTCTTCTTCGGTGTTGATGAACAAAACTGTTTTATGCTTTTCAACAGGTTTTCAGGATTAAGCAAGATTACCAGAAGTTCCATTCTCAAAAACTGTGAGTAACCAAAGAGAAAACAAATAACTTATGTAATTTTCCGCCCCCCTGATTTCAAGAAGAAAGAATCTCATATCAATATTACTTTTTGTTGGTTTCTGATTGTATATTTCAGATTCACTCGTTTGCTTGTTTTTACCCTGGAAGTGGCGATTGCAACCATGGCAAAAAACGTTGAACAGTTTGTTCTTCTCTTCGATGCAAGTAAGTTCTTGTCAACGCTAACCCCACAAACACAAAGAAAGCCTTCTGTAAATTTAGGGTTCCATTTTTGCACGCTTGTAAAGCATCATAGAATTTGAGAGACAAAGCTTTCAACTGTGTCGAAGCACCGGCAGGTTCTGAGGTATGATCAGACAATGTCCGCAGTGCCCCTTAAATGTCAAAGTCATTGTTTCATTAGTGGTCGAGTTTTCGCAACTAGCAGGGTATTATCGGGAATTGGGGCTTTATATTATACTCTTTTAGAATTGGTCAATATCAATAGCTTGTGTTCTGAGGCTCAGGCTCACCCTGAGAGACTTCCTTAAATTTTTGATTCTCACATACAAACACTCGGGATCTCCCTTTTGGCTTTTGCCAGAAGTAATTACAATAAATAAATAAAACAATGCTTATCTTTGAAACAATCAGTCAGGCTTTTAACTTTTTAAATCAAAATTAAAAAGACATAATTTTTAAATCAATTTATTTATCGTGAAAAAAACAGGCTTTTTCAGATCGGCTTCAGCTTTTATGAATTTACTGCTGACAACACTGAAAATTGTGACCGAGTACTACCCTGGAAGGCTTTACAAAGCTTTCGTCATCGACCCTCCTTCTCTTTTCTCTTATCTGTGGAAGGTAAAATGATTTCAAATTCTACTTTTACGTAAATATATATCGTACTTGCTTTTCTGTTCTAAAATAATTTTTTGTTCTGGGTTCTATTATATTTATGAGGCTGCAAAAGTCTATGACTGTTGAACCTGCTAAATCTGCAGTGTTTGTTACTTTGTTTGCTCTGTTTTTTTTTTTATCTTTATTTATTATCTCACATCAACTTGGCTAGCTTAAGTCAAATCTTGTTCCGAATTATTTTTCTTTTGTGGGACCTTGATTGATCCACCAGGCCATTACCATGATTTCAAAATTATTTTATTATTAATGTTAAGAGTTGGACTCAAATAGATTTCGGTTGCAAGTTCGGAAAACATGTGTAAAGCTTCAATTATTCATCTTAATAGAAAAATAATACACTTAAAGAAGACGGTTTTGAGTTTACACCGGAAAAAGTAAAGAAAGGTAAAAGTTTATTATACAAGTTTTGAATTTGAGTTGGATTCATGAAAAAGAAATGGAGTGTTATGCACTGGAGAATTATTTCTAGTCATCTAAAGACTAAAACCTTATTGATGTGCGTTAAAAATCAAATATTTTGGTTGCAGGGGGTCCGTCCTTTTGTGGAGCTTTCAACGGCTACGATGGTGGTATCATCACTAGACTTTGAAGAATCACTCGAGTTTGATGACTTTTCAGCCTACCCACGAGCTTCGTCCCTCCGATTTGACCCTTCGTCAATTAAATCAACGGCCAAGATTGGCTCTTGCTCTTCCTCCAGATTTTCGTTCACCGTGTCCCACCACTTTGACTCACTCAAACCGTGGTATCTTACCTTAACGGACACGACAGCATCAAAAGTAGGACCTATCAGTCCGTCTCCCATGAGCATGGGCCCAGCCCTCATTTCTCCACTCAACGCCCGGTCCCTCTCCTTTGCATCACCTGCTGCTAGAACGCCAACTAGAACCATTCACGGTGGTAGTAACTACAGGCCTACAAGAACAAGCCTCTTCCCATCCACACCGTTGCCACAGAGAACCAAAGGCAACGATGCTATCAAAATCACCCATCCTCGGACCCCACGCCCCTCATTCCTCCAATCACCGGCCATGTTCTTTCGGAAGGATTGCCACGTCAGCATCAAGATCGACAAGTCTCGAGAGTCGTTCCTACCATTTTTTAAATTCTACAGAAGGCCGTATGATGAGATGATTTACAGGTCAAAGATGCGGCCCCCTCTCGGCGGCTTAATCTCCATCGTCTCCCCCCACCTCAAACGACGCCACGTGTCAGTATCACAACGGTTTTAAACCATCAAACACCCAGAAAGAAAAAAAAATTATTAAGAAAAAGTACATAGGGGGCTTCTCCATTAACAATGTGTCGAATGACAATGACACTGATGATGATCATGAATGCTAATAATTGATTGATTATTTTGCTTCATTAAAATTATCATTATGTGGTGCATCGTTAACGTTCTTCATGGGTAGCTCTCTTCACTTATTTTGCGTGTGATTAATTAATTAACAAGACCAGGGTGAGGAATTTATGAAGGAGACTGCGTGCGAGGTGGGGTGTGAAAGATTGTGCACCGTGTCTAATCTTGAGCTCTGTGGATAAAAGAAAAGAAAAGAAAGTCTACGTTTTGGTTTTTGCATGGGAGCAAGATAGCGTGGTCGAAACGGTGAACACTCGATCAAGAAACCAAAGCGTTGGAAAAAAAAATCTATGTTTCAAATTTCAATTAAAAATTAATATAAATATATATTTTTTATTGTGCAGATTTTGAATTTTTATTTTGATGAATTGGGCTAGAGATTCTAGAAGTACGTACTTCTTATGGTTGAACTTTTGTTTATTAAATATAATCAACAATACTTCATTTTGAAAACTTTCATTGTTAGTTGTATTCTTCTGTATGTAATGTAGTATACCTCGATGGATTTCATTAATTTAATTTCTTAGCTCATATTTTACATGTTGTTTTCGACGATGGCAGATGGCAGCTGGGGCTTGGTAGGAATATGTGTCATGTTTTGTTGTTTTCTATATGTTGGGAATTGAAGCTGTACATTACTATAAAAAATTCTACCAATACTCTCCAATATCTATACGTATTTTGTCGTGTATAAGATGTCGTTAAGGCATCCAGTTTTTATTCATGAGAAGTGAGGTTTGAAACTTATGGGGGTTCTCTGTCTCGTCTGCTTGGAATGTGTTGCTTCACCGCTTTGTTGTTTAGCTTCAGGCTGCTTAGGATGTGGACAATTTGTGTGTTTGTACTACCCGTTTCATCGCTTGGAGTTTATTCTTTGTTGTTTTAGGAGTTCTTCAGAATCAGAGGAAATGAACAGCTACACAAACAGAACATGTCATATTCAACCTCCTGATTTTATTCATCAAAATGATATTGCATGTGATGGAGACAGTCCTGAAAAAGATTGGACTGAGATATGTTGTGATGCGATGGTTGCTCTTGTCTTCCCTTGGAATTATTGGAATTCATTGATTGGTTCATGTCTTGGGTTGACAAGTCACAAGTGAATTCTAGCCTGGAAAAACTAGAATTTTTTGTGCTAATTTGGTTTCTATCTTTTGTTAGAATATGTTTCAGCAGTCAAAGCCATGTGCGGTACTGTTTTTAAACCTGTTTTTACTTTTAATTTTCTGAAAACATGGAATTATTTTTTATAAATGTTTTTCAAAAATGATTCATAAAATTAGAAAAAAAAAAAAGAGTTTTACACTACTAATTATAAAGTTGAAACGTAAACTAGCTCATAATAGTTTGGTAGACTTAATTTCCTACTACCAATCTTTAGTACTTCGGATAAGGTCCGATGGGGAGGGCAGAACTGTAAAAAAACAATGAAGCTGAAAAAAGTTGTTAGTTTTTCTTGCTGTAAATGTAGTTTAATTTTGAAGTTGATTCGTTTGAATAGATGGCTAAAAGTGTTCGAATGAAATTTTGCAATTTAGAAGATAAAGAGTACAGAAAAATTCAATCCAACGAATCTAGAGATTTGTCGATTGAACAAATAAAAAGATTTATCAACTGAATAGAACAAATTTTTATTGACCAAGTTTGACCTTATATTTTTCAATTCTGTTAGAAATCATATTTAAGTGGGCATCTTCTAGATTAAATAAGAGAATTTTTAGGGACGAAAAAAGGATTAATAGAGAGCCAAGAGAAAGTAGGAGAGAAAGAGCAAGAGAATAGAGTCAAATATTATTTTTGATCTTGTAATCTTTGAATTTTCAGTTAAATAAATTCTTCTTCTATGTAAATTTTATTCTTAATTTCATGATTTATATTTTTTTTATGAATTATAATTTTTACTTTATTCGTAAGGGTTATTAAGTGATCATATAACTTCTGTGTTAATAAGTGTTTGAAGAATTTATTAGTTTATTTTTCACAATAAGTGGTATCAGAGTTTAATAAAGAAGAATAAATTAAAAAAATCAAAAATGGAAAACACCAAGTTCATCATAGAGAAATTCACAAGGGACAAGAATTTCAATAATTAGAAGATGAAGATGTGAGTTTTACTTGAATATAAAGATCTAGACTTGGCATTTGATGAATGAGAGGCTGAAATCATTGAAAACAAAAAAATCTAGAGAAAAATGAGAAGTGGTCTAATTTTGTCCTTATTAGACAAGGTCTTGAGAGAAGTCTCAATGAAAACTACGGTTAAAGAAACAAATACATGATAAAATCAATGGCAAAACAGCTCTACCTAAAGAAAAAGATGTATGCATTCTACCTAAAAGAAGGTAGATCAATAAATATCTCAACAAGTTTAATAAGTTAATGCTAGACTTGAAGAAAGTAGATGTAGAGGTAGAAAGACGAGAATCAAGCTCTTCTAGTACTAATATCACTTCCTTCGTCATACGAGCACTTTATAAATACTTTATTGTATGATAAACTTTTGGTGTGCATAAACGATGTCTAAAAAGCTTTGAGCTCTAAAAAATTGAATAAGAAGAATCACATAAGGAAAACATAAAGTGCTTTCATTTCCATAAAGAGAAATATTTTAAAAAGAATTGCCTTAAGAGAAAGACCTTCAAACCAAATAAAGAAGGGGGCAAGATACCTAAGAGTGTAGTTATAGTTAAAGAACTTTCAAGATGCCTTCTTATTGGTGGTGATTGAAAAAAAGATGCTCAAAGAATGGATTTTAGATTCGGGCTACATGTTTCACATAAGTTATATCGAAAGACTGTTCTTGACCTTGAAGAGATAGGAACTTGAGAAAGTCATGTTAGAAAACAATATAACTTGAGAAGTGAAAGAGATAGAATCGATCAAGATGAAGATGAATACTGGATCATACTTTGAGTTGCAACAAGGGAGATATATACTGGGATTAAAAAGGAACTTAATCTTTCTTGGAATATTAAAACTACTAGGATGTACCTTTAGGGGTGCAACCGAGATGTTAAAGGTTCTCAAAGGATAGTTAGTCTTAATAAAGGTTAAGAGAAGATGTGATTTGTATATATCGGTAAGAGATATGATCATGGGATTTAACAAAAGTTGTGAAACCTATAACTTTTAAGTGGTATGCTATAAATATGGATATACATAATTTAATGATACTTTAAATTAGTGGGAGTCTGACAGTATATGAATATATGTTTCGGATATTTATAAATAAATGCTCACTAAGGTTATTGTATTATTATATGATGACCATCATTCGTGTTTATTATGTAATATAACAATTATATTTAATA
>JAVXUL010000010.1:5740792-5764961 GCA_035590515.1 Trichilia minutiflora | reverse complement strand
TTTTTAATAATATATAAATAATAAAATATTTAAAATATTTTTATAAATTAATAAAATCGATCAAAATTAATTAAAATAAATTAAAATCGATCAAATATTTTTATTATTTTACTGTTTTTGAATTTAATTAAAATTAAAATCGTTGATTTTACCGTTTAAAATCACGATTTTGATAATAACATCTTCAACTATAAATACAAAAAGATCTAATCTCGTCTTGCGCATGAAACCGATTCAAATCTTGCTCGATTAGATTTACCCAAGTTCTTGCTCATAAAAACGTAGGGTTATGCAAGTTATGCTATGTTACAATAAAATATATAATATATTCACTCATTATTTTTAATTATCTATAATTTTTTTTTGGTCACAATATAATTATTCAAAAGATACAAATTAAAATCAAAGATATTTAATATTAAGCGGTTTTATTAAAAAAATCTTAAGAATCTAAAAAAAAAAAGGACCACACAAATGAATATTTGATTGAATTTACAAAATTTGTTAGACCTTTAGTTTAGACACTTTAATAAATCAACATATTAACTTCTTTTTATAATAAAAAAAGAAGATAACGTCTCTTATCCAAGTAATCGGGTATAAAGAGACAAATGCTAACAGATAAATAGCAAATGCATTTTAATTTTTGTAGGTGAAGAAGTAAGAGATGGGAGAGACCAGTAGTAATGGGTGTCTGGAATCTGCACACGCAGCTGTTTTCAAGAAATCAGAAAATCTGGAAGGTAAAAGCATGAAGATTGTAGGTTATGATTTCAACCAAGGTGTCAACTACTCTCAGCTTCTCAAAACCATGGTCTCCACTGGCTTTCAGGCTTCAAACCTTGGTGACGCATTTGACATTGTTAATCAGATGGTCAGTTTCAATTCTAGGATACACTAAATCTAAATCTAAATTAATTAATATAATGCTTTACTTTTACTTATTCATATAGCTATATTTCTGTACTATGAAATTTTCTGGAAAGAATATTTTGGATGTATCCTATTCATATAAAATGCACGCAGCTTGACTGGAGGCTTTCCCATGAGAATATACCAGAAGACTGCAGTGAGATGGAAAAGGATCCTGCTTACCGAGAGTCAGTGACTTGCAAAATCTTTCTGGGTTTTACGTCGAATCTGATTTCTTCTGGTGTTCGCGAAACAATTCGTTATCTTTCTCAGCATCGCATGGTATGTATTGGCAACAGGCAGCTCACTTAGAAATTGAAAATAATAAGAAAAAAAAAAGAAGTGTTTTACTTAGGATGGTTGGGATATCGTATTAACGATAGTCTTTGCAAGTTTTCATTTATAGTCAAGCAGAAAGCTAGAAATCTGACTAATTCTACAACCGTCTTTAGTTTCGTGGTATTCACCTTGTTTTCGCTTCAGATTAAGAGTAAATTTTTTGGATGGATTCGATCGCTTGGCTCCTATTAAACTCTTTAGGTACAAATTGAAACAACAGTTGAGATAACTTTCCTTAATATTCTTTGTTGTTTCTGTGACGTAATTGCCTATTTTTAGGTTGATGTGATGGTGACGACTGCTGGTGGAATAGAAGAAGATTTTATAAAATGCCTCGCTCCGACCTACAAAGGTGATTTTAGTCTTCCTGGAGTTCAATTGAGATCCAAAGGATTGAACCGCATTGGGAATTTGTTGACTCCAAATGACAATTACTGCAGATTTGAGGAGTGGATACAACCAATTTTCGACCAGATGTTCAAGGAGCAAATCGAACAAGTAGGATTTCTCATTTCTTTTCTTAATTTCTACGAAACCTAGTCGGTCTTAAAATACGGGCTCAAGAAATGCATGGATGCTTAGAGGTTTTTAATGGATAGAGGTATTGCTTGATTGCAGCATAATTTTGTTTGCCTTATTTAGAAAGCAAATATACTTATAGATTATTTCGTTGCTTTTATGAGAAGAAAAAAAGAAAAAATTCCAGCTAAATGAAATGAAAAAAACAAAATCTTTGAAAGTTGTGCATATCATTCATAATAAATTATTGAAAATTCTTTATCTTGATATGGTTTGGGGTAAAAATAATTAATCCTGCTATTTCCAAGGCCAACAACTCCTACAGATAATGTCTGCTAGACAGACTGTTTTGTTTTTTGGGAGGGGCTACGCCTTGTCCTCCTCCTCCTCCTCCTCCTCGTAATAATAATAATCTACATAAAATTCATACTTACATAAATAAATAAATGTCGTCTAACTTGATTTTCATTAAAATTTATTTGTTGTAAAATATATAACATAATGACATAATAAAAATAATTAAGCTTAAAGAAATATTAGATAGGAAGTTATATATAATTAATTCTATAAACTGAAAATGATGCAACAAAAATTTTATAGTAAAGATAATTTTAATCTAAAGATTTAACAAGAGAAATAAAATACAAAAAAATTACTAAAAAAACACTATCCAGTATAAAAAAATTTATTAATTATTTGAAATTTAATAATTTTAAAATTATTTAAAAGTTTTTATTTTCAGTACCCTTAACGTTTTTTTTTTCCTCAAAATATAAGAACTTAAAAATATAATTATTTTTGCATCAGAAGTTAATATAAAAAACTATTTTATTGAGAGCTTGGTTAATTTTACTTGCACTTAAGTGATATTTATAAAATATTCAATCAATAATCAATTTATATTAGAAGAATATTTTTCTATGAGGGGACTTGAGTCCTGCTTCTCCTCAATTAATTTTTTACATTTTTTTATAAAAATAAAAATATTAAATTAACGTATGTTGATACATTTACAAGGAACGTGTCCGATTCAACAAACAATCGAGCCTAGCTATCTTAGTCTGGCACGGTTCCGAAGTTCGTATGATGATGTCATTTATTTAGCTCAACTAATACATTTCTTCTCGTTTTTGCAATCTTTCCGGTCAACCGATTCTTGTCAATAATTTCTCCCATTTTCTCTTTGTTTTAGCAGAAAGTAATATGGACGCCATCCAAGATGATTGCTCGATTGGGAAAAGAAATCAATGATGAGAGCTCGTACCTTTATTGGGCATACAAGGCAAGTTCCTAAAATGTTTTAGAGTATTTGTTCCCAATTTTCTGCCTATTAAACTGCTTTCAAATCCTTTAACGATTAAATGATAGAACATCATCAACCCATTCACTGTATATGCGTTAACGAACATCTTGGAGTAGTTCTGCACAATATACTGGAGTCATCGGTTTGGTTGTGGGTAAACGTTTATACCCTTTCCACTAATTTGGTATCTTGTAAGTCGTAACATTTCTATCATGCAAAAAACTCTAAAAAATTTTGGCAGATACCTCAGTTCAAACAATTTTCATCTACTAAAGTTATGCTGCGAATTGTGCCCTTTTCACTATGCCTTAAAATAATTTTATAAAGGTTTAACAGCACTAATTTTAAGAGTACTCAGCACATTTTTAGAATGATATTTAATATTTAAAATTTCATTCCAAAGGATTTAAAAGGCTAAGTACACAATAGAATGGGAAAGAATAAGTGAAAACAACCCCCTTTTTTTTTTAAAAGAAACCTTCATTAATAAAATGATCAAACGGAAACAATAGACACTCTCTTGAACTTCGTTTTCCTAAATAGATTATCCAGGAGAGTCGAAAGCCAACTTCCCCAGTTTGTGGGCAGCAACATTGCAGCCTCAAGAAACATGATTAAAGCAAAACATGTTGCTTGGTTTACATAAAGAGGAAATAGCATAGAGGACTCTTCCTGGCTCATCATGGCACGAAGATTTGTGTCTGGACGCGATTGATTACTGACAGGGAATCCGATTCCACCATAACTGGAGCGACCCCTCTGTCAGTAGCCAATCTTAGCCATTCTAACTTTCAAAATTTACGTGTGTTGATATTAACAAACATGTATTTCAATGAACTTGACATTTCTCCATGAAATTGTTTCTAGAATAATATTCCAGTGTTCTGCCCTGCCATTACGGATGGCTCCATTGGGGACATGTTATACTTTCACTCATTTCGCAGCCCCCCGGGTCTGATTGTTGACATAACCCAAGGCAGGTGTTTCCTAGTTTAGTCTCACTTCAGGATTATCAGTACTATTTGAGGTATTGTTATTAAAATTGCTAAGGATCTCTTTGAACAGATGTAAGGGCCATGGATGATCAGGCTGTCCATGCAAGTCCTGGGAAGACAGGAATAATAATTCTAGGCGGCGGACTGCCTAAGCATCACATCTGCAATGCCAATATGATGCGTAATGGTGCAGATTACGCCGTCTATATCAATACTGCACAAGAGTTTGATGGGAGTGATTCTGGAGCCCGTCCTGATGAGGCGGTTTCATGGGGAAAGATTCGAGGCAACGCTAAATCGGTTAAGGTAAGCATGCATTGTTTCAAGCTTGCTGCATTTCATGCACCTCCATCTTGGAATTTTCTAGGCAAGTGCAGTAAGTACGCGTTTCTGACACTTTCCTTTCTTTCAATTGAATGTAACCAGGTGCACTGTGATGCCACTATTGCCTTCCCTCTGGTAGTTGCAGAAACATTTGCCCAAAGGACAAGCAAATCTGTTAAATCCAAGACTTCTAATTAAATGTACTTGACGATGTGGGCATGTGACTTCTTTCTCTTCTTTGCTTTATTCTACATTGTATCCCTCCATCCACAGGAACCCACTACTACGATTGGGATACCTTGAGATTTAAGGGACTAGCTGTGGCCTTCTGAATGAAGTGATGATGAATAAATTAATATGTGCTTTATTGTTGTCACGAGTGATTGTTTGTATTGATTAGTGTTGAGAATCTTCCTAACATCTGTGAAATGTGGAATGCCAAAAATATAAAGACAAATAAAATATAAATCAAGTGACAAAGATTTTACATGAAAAATTCAAATCGGGAAAACTTACGGCCAGAGATGGAGAATAATTCACTATAATGAAAGCTTGATTACAAATTTATTCTCACCCTCTTAATTCTCATTCTCTCTTCTCTTCTCTATGTATTCTAACACAAAAGTAACTTAAAAGCGAGTTTACCCTAAGTGCTAAAATTTAGAAAATTGCCATTACTTAAAACACAAAGTAAAGAACAAAAATAAAATTGGTAACACACATTAACAATCTCCACCTTGACATAAATTCGAAAATATGAATAAGAGTGACTTTAGTCTTTAGCTTTATTCTCCACCTCTTCCACGAACCCCTTAAGAGTTGTCTTCAACACTTGTGGCCAACCAAGCAAAGCTTAAACTTGCTAATAGATAAGGGTTTTGTAAACATGTCAGTTAGATTGTTTGATGTACCTATCTTCTGGATAAAAATATCTCCCTTGGCAAACATTTCTTGAACAATATAATATTTAACATTAATATACTTTGGCTCTCTCATGATATGCCTGATTTTTTGTTAAGTGAATTACACTTTAACTATCACAATGAAGCATGATAGAAAAAGACTTGAAAATGATTTTATTAACCAAAATTTTTAGTCAGATTACCTCCTTGAATGTCTCTACAATGGCCATGTATTCTGCCTCTATGATAGATTGATCAACTGTAGGTTAGAGGGTAGCTTTCCAAATGATTGTACATTTTTTCAAAAGTGAACACAAATCTTGTCAATGATTTTCTCTTATCAAATTCTCTTACATAATTTGAGTCCATACAACTTGTGAACTTGTTACTTTTCTTACCATACTCCAAGCATGAATTTGAGTCCTAAACAACTCATCCAACACTTCTCTTTGGATTAGGAGATGTAGATTCTCAATTTTTGTCTTTACAATTCAAACTTGCTCACAAGTAAAGGTTTGGTAAAGATATATGCAATAACGAAGTATCACAGCTCCACTTTTTTGTATTCCTCTCAAGAAAAATAATTTGATGTTGAAATGCTTTATTTTTTCATGAAAAACTAGATTATTTGAAATTACTATTGCTACTTGATTATCTACTAAAATCTCAGTGCTTTGTTTCTATTTCAAATCAAGATCATTTAAAATCTTTCTTAGCCAAAGAGCTTGATTCATAGCAGATGTTGCAATAACAAACTTTGCTTCAGTTATAGATTGAGCAACTATTTCTTGTTTTTTCGAGCTTCAAGAGAAAATAACTGGTTTAAAGCTAAAGCATGCAATAACCTGACGTGATTCTCATGTCATCAATTGAACCTCTTTAATCGCTATTTAAGAAGCCAATAAGCTTAAATTCATTATTCTTCATAAACTTAACACCAAAGTTCTAGATTTTTTTGATGTATCTAACTACTCTCTTTCTTGCCTTTAAATGTAATTCACTTGAACAATGTATGAATCGAGATAAAATGCTCATATAAAATATTTGGCCTTGTGACTGTCAAATACATCAAACAACCAATTAATCCTCTAAAATCTACTTCATTAACCTTGTCAGCTCCATTCCTTATACAATTTTTTATTTATTTATAAGAGTACTTATTTTCTTGTACTCTTTCATGTGAAATTTCTTAAGGATCTCCTTAGCATATTTTTTTTCTTCTGGTAGATAAACATTTCATTCAATCCTTGCTTGACTTCTATACCAACAAAGAATGTAATTAGGTCGAGATTAGTTATCTCAAAGGTTTTCATCATTTCTTGTTTAAAACCTTCAATCAAATCCACATTACTTTCGATAACTAGAAAATCATCAACATACAATGAGATAATCAATACCTCTACACCAGCATACTTGACATAAAGCGTGGATTTAGATAAGCTTTTGACAAATCCAAGACTTAGTAAGTGCTCATCAATTCTCCTATACTAAGTTCTAAAGTTTGCTTCAATCCATAGAGAACCTTTCTAAGAAGATACACCCTATCTTTTTCACCTTCCTTCATAAAGCCTTTTGGATGCTTGACTTATATTTTGTCTTGTAAAACTCCATTCAAGAAAGCAGATTTGACTTCTAGCTAGTATACTTTTCAATTTCTTTATGCTATAATAGCAAGTAGCAATCTAATGGTGTCTAGCCTGGCCACTGGTGCAAATGTGTCTGAGTAATCCACCTCAAAAATTTGAGCATAACCTTTAACCACAAGCCTAGCCTTATGCTTGTTTATAGATCCATCAACATTGGGTTTTGTCCTAAACAACCACTTGACCCTAATCACCTTTCTATGTTATGGTTTAATCAGAAGCATCTATGTTTTGTTCTTTTTTATCATAAACAGCTCATTCTCTATTAGAGCAACCCATTTTTTACCTCATCAACGCTTGCTAGTCACACACAGTGATATTACATCTTTGATAAATATCAGAGAGTAGATGATTGAAACATCATTAACTATTTCACTTTGTCACTCATTGTTACTTTAATCTTCAGTAACCCAGATAGGGTAATTGATTTTCATCTCAGTCAAGGATTGATTGGGCTTTCATTCTCTTTCCAATTCTATTTTTCATTTTTCATGAAGTGTAAATCCCTACTTATAATTATCTTCCTTGTTTGTAGATGAAAGATTTTATAAACTTTTGAGATCATGTTGTATCCAACAAAAATGCCAAGCATTGCTCTACTATAATCTTGTCACACTTCACTTGAGGAATATGGGTGAAACATAGGCTTTAAAACACTTTTAGAAAGCTCAACATAGGTTTATAGCCATGCCAAGTTTCAAATGGTGTCATTTCTTTCATTGCTATATTGAAAAGTTTGTTTTAAAGAGAAATGGTTGTGATTGTAACCTTTACCCATAATGACTTTGGCAAGCTTCTTTCATGCAACATATATCTTGCCATCTTCTTAATATAACGGTTTCATCTTTTATTAATGTCGCTCTGATATGGAGTGTAAAGGGCCATTAGCCAATGTTGTATCCTGTTTTTTTTATAAAATATGTTAAATTTGTCTGAGGTATACTCCATGCCATTGTCTAACCTTAGACTTTGAATCTTGCATCTGCTCTCATTCTCGACTTTTGCTTTAAATCTTTGAAATATACAAACAACTTTTGATTTAAATTTTAAGAAAAAATCTAACATATTCTTGTCAGATCATCAATAAATATAATGTAATATAGACCATTGTTGAAAGAAGGAGTCCTCATTAGAACTACAAGATCTGTGTGTAGCAACTATAATTTTCTTGTTGCTCTGCAAGTTGACTTCAAAAATGCTTGCTATATTGCTTTCCGAGTTGACATGCTTCATACTAGGGAAGATCATTGCCAAGGGCAAGTAAATCCTTTACCATTTACTTCAAATTATTTTGAACACTCCTCGATGGTGGTAGTATCCAAGCCTCTTGTGTCAAATCTCTGGAACACTTTCCTTTGTTGAACATGTAATTCGTCCTTCTTCATTAGATCTAACACGAAGCTTTTTTTCTCATTTTGATTTTGAATATTATCTAGTCTGTTGCACCTTTAATCACATAGTGATTGTCTTCAAAAATTATTTTGAAGCGTTTTTCAATTAGCTGCCCAATACTAAGTAAATTCTGGTTAATGTTAGGAATATATAGGACAACAAAAATTAATTTTGTTCTTCATAACCTGTGATTGAAATTGTTCCTTTTTCTTTGACAGATATGTAATCTCCATTTTCAATCCTAACCTTCGTTACTTCTCTGCTTCTTAATTCTCTGAAGAGATACTTATCATATGTCATGTGGTTTGTGCAACCACTATCAATGAGCTAGCCTTAACTTGATTCATAACTTGTGAAATAAGTTACAACAAAGAGTTGATCTTCTTCCTCTCTATTAGCAATCTAAGCCTTTATGTCTTGCTATTGATTCTTACTCTTCTATATGATAGCCTTGTGAACAAGCTTATTACACTTGGGGCATTTTGCATTAGGTTTTCTCCAACAGTAGAATGGAGGATGACCTTTTTACCATAGTGTTGACATGGTGGATGGCTTCCCTTTGAATTGCCATTTTTACCTTCGCTGTTATTAATAGCAACCTCTCTATTTACACCAGCCTTTTTGTTCTTGCTTTTTTATTCTTCGTATCATCATGATGTTTAATAAGCAAAGCTCCTTCAACTATACCTTCCTGCCGCATAACTCTTCTTTGCTCTTTTGCTTGAAAAGCATTTAAGAGTTTTGCTAGAGTAATCCTAGACAGGTCTTTGGTATTTTCTAAAATGGTAATGGTGGCCTCAAATCTCTCAGGCACCGTTACTAAAAGCTTTTCCACAATCCTTGAATCAGTGAGTTCAAAATCAAACAGTCTTACTTTGTTAACTACGCTCAGAATTCTGTCGAAATACTCTTTAATGGTTTCTAAATCGTTCATCTTCTGCATCTCAAAATCTTTAATCAAATTTAGTGCCTGTATCCTTCTTTTTCTCTCATCTCCTTTATACTCTGATTTAAATTGCCTTGACTGATTTGAGTGACATGATTCGAATAACAATCGTAGGAGATACTAGTGCAACAAACAAGCCTTTGCCTTCAACTTACTTGTCCTTCTTTCTTTGTTAGATTTGATCTGTGCCATTGTGGGATTGTTCGATAATGGAGGAATTTCATAGTCTTCTTCTACTGCTTCCTAGATATCCAACGCATTCAGGTAGGTCTCCATCCTTATAGTCTAAATTTGATAATTTTCACAAAGACTAAAGGAGCAATTGAGGAGAAACTTGATTTACTGTCGATTATTATAGTCACACTAACACTCACAAATCCCTGAAGAAAAGTAGCTCTGATACCAATTGAAATTGTTTAAATTTCAAAGCGAAAAAACAAGCTGACTTGGAAGAGAGAAATGAATGAAGAACTGATGTAGAACAATGGAATGGAAAATTGGAATTCAACTACTGACATCTTATTACAATGTCATTATAAAGAGTAAAAACACGAACTAAATTAAGGATCATGTTCTTAAGCTTCAGCCATTAACAAAAACGTGAACAAACAACAGTCTAGCTGTTTCCTAAAACTAAAGAGTACAACTGTTGAAATATTCAAAAATAAATATAAATAGCACATGTTACATATGTTAAGATGGAGTACTAAACAACTCATCCGACAAAAGACGTTTTCAAGTGGTTTATTGAAATTAAACATGGTAAGTATCATCTTCGTGGTCAAGCTAAGGTGTTTCTTCGACAAGGGTGACAGAGGCATGAACTTAGCGTAGATTTGTTCATTGACTCAATCACATCACACAACATTCACAAAGGTCATGGTTATCCTCCATTCGCCTTTATCGAGTTCTTTCGAGCTAGCAAATTACCTTTGACGTATCCCAAATTCCAAGAGTTAATAAGGAAAGCGGATTGAATTTGTCAGAAGTTTCTTGCTTACCATCGACTGTTGATTGGTCTGGGGAACATGTTACAAACGGATCTCTTAAAGTTATATGCTTCTATCGAGGGGATCAGTCAATGTGTTTGCAAGACCTATTGATCGGATTAGCATGCTGGTTGATGCTGATAAAATGCAAATTACTGAATACACAGATAGACTTCGATTCCCTTTGCCTAAAGCTGAGGGTACTGATTTCCGATCGGCAAAGAGTAAACCTGATTCTTATCGTATGTAATGTAACCAATGGTGGGGTTCATCATTGACAGTCACGAGGTTAGATGGGCTTATTGTGTTTTTCCATGTAAGATTTGATGCTGGAGCTCGAAATGTCAACAGCTTCAATATTTGAAGACAAAATCAACAAGTATCGAATCGTTCTATATCCTAGACATTTGTGCCATATATGGATCCTACAACTGAATGGTATTTCAAAACTTACATGGATATTGGTGAACTCGGGTTTGCCCGAGATGCCTTCACCCGTCAGTCGATGATAGACTGCCCGAGTAATGCTACCTACTTAGATTAGATGGGTACGTTGCTGGAGCACATGGACAGGTATAACAATTCCCTAAGGCAATCTGCATTTTTGAGAGGTATTTTATAACTACTTGTATATTTATTTTGTTGCCAGGTGGACCCAACGAGTATTTTAGCGATGAAGACCACGTCATACACTCACAACGATCAAATAATGGCAAAATAGAGGGATTATGGTGCATTCATCCGTAACAAAATCTGAAGCCTTCCATGACGAAAGTGGCACAGATGCCGAAAGGAAACTTGGAAGTTGGGATCCCTTCTTTGCTCTATGATCAAATTTCAAATGTACAAGTTAACTAGATTTTGATTGGCGTGGACTAAAATTATGTTTTCTTTAATTTATCCTGGTTCTCTATCATAAAGATAGCTAGTTTCACAATTGAACTTATATCACTCATTGCAGTGCTTGGTTGAAAAATGGCTAGAGCCATGAATTTATTTCATTTGAACTCAATACATCGTAGCAGCAATATCAGGCAAAACACCAAATACCTTGCTTATTGTTTTAGGATCAGACAATATAAAATTTATGACAACATAAATACCACCAAAAGAAATTGGTTCAATGGATTTTGAATTCGATCGTTGACTATCAATGTTTGCGAGTGCAATTAGGCCATTCTATGTGCTTTGGAGGGATTACTTTAAGCACAGGATTATACTCAAAGAAGTTGATTGGTCTGAGCTCAAACCCAACACTCATCGTTGGCATTACGGGAAAGTCTTCCTGGCAAGGAACATGATGAATCCCCATCGTGTACCACAGTACTACATCCTTGTTTTCAATCTTCCTATTCCTGCACATTCCGACCAAAAGTAATGTAGAAGCCAATATTATTAGTAATTGAACTAAAACGTACATCTTGCAAAATGTTTTGAGATTGGAATTATACCTGTTTGTCCATGTCAATAAGTTGTCATCACCACGGCTTTGATCAGTATACATTCCTCCTGAATATTTTTCCGACTTATTATATGGGGTCACCCAAACATTATAGTTGGTAAAACTGGCCCGGATTTGTGGGTAATCATCATCCGATAGAAGCGGGCCTATGACTGATCCTGGTAGCAGGCGATATCCAACAGGGTGTCCAGGTTTTGTTTTCTTATTTGGATTTACCATTGCTAGCTCAATTGGTTTTGTATCCAGTCGAAGTCGTGCTTCAAGTTCAGTCTTCGTTGTTTCTGTTTCAACAGTCCAATAACTCTTCCGTGGTGTATTAGCTTTTGTGTTTCGTTTTGTTATCAAATTGGTCTTGACAAAGGAGTTGTCAGACCCGTCGATATCTAGATCCAGATAATAGTTCAAGAAGTGATCGTGATAAACCCCAATTGTATTATCTGCAACCAATGTACCATGTTCATCCTCTTTAATCTCGTCTGTATGAGTGTATTTCACCGGATTCACTAGTAAAGCTCCAGTTAACCCAACCTGTTACACGAAAACATAATAAAAAAATTAAAAAAAATAAAAAGTTACATTTTAATCCAAGAAATATATGATTTTTTATGAGATCTCCCAAATTAAGCACTTTTATAAGCCACGCATATAGAACATTATTGACTAAAAACAAAATGTACCCCTAATTTAATGGAACCACTCGGCTTGAACTCCCAGTCAATTATGTAGTCATAGTTGTCAACTGTTGCAACCATCCTTACCACAAGGCTCACCTCCGGCCTAACCTCCCTTATCGTCTGCAATAAATATATAATAATTCCAAGTCCATCATCAGTAAATTAAAAATCATTCAAACTGAGGACAATAAAATTAAGACGAAAAAAGAAACGTACGTCTTCTGTCACGTCTGCCTCCGTGTGTCGCCACATGATATCCCCAGCATGTCTTTCAAAAATACATATGGCATTTGTTGTTTTAACCGGTGTGCCATCTTTGCTAGCATAGTAACCATCCATAAATACTGCATTAGCTGGGCAATCGTTCAGGGGCTCTAAAGAAACTGTGGTTTGCCCGAATCCAAAATCACCATTATCAAGATAGGTTATGTGGTACCAATCTTCATTTGGACTCTGGTAAGGTACGAAGAGCTCAGATATAAATCCTCTATACAAAACCTGACGGTACTTTTGCATATCATGATCGTAAATTGATGCTGTAGAAATGATTGTACCGACTCGAGCATCAAATCCAACATTGAACACCCAGTTGACCCATCTGATCAAATTGAAAATATGGAAGAAGTTTACTAGTTGTGAAAACTTTTCAAAGAGTATTCACTAATCTAAATACAATAGTTTACTGCTTTATTGCGATGAAATACACAACGAATAACGGTTGATATATAAAATTGAGATACTGAATTTGTATTCCAACAAATTGTTTATTTAACTTATATCTTTCATATGAATGTTGATATAAAAAATGAATATTTATCATAGACAATTATTTATCAAAGCCACATTCATAAAAATGAAAAATTAGTAGTTTTACTTCATAAATTTGATAGTATTATCTACGTGTCAAAACGACCTTTGTTATCTACTAATAAATGATTTTCTATCACATTCTGGATAGCTAGTGAGAATAGACTTATATTAGATTAGAATTTCTTGATTCTTTTAATCAAATAAATATATTTTAACTTATAAAATTTCAGATGAAACTTTCAAAGAGGCGAAAAAATTAAGGATCTGTTCTTGGACACATTTCACATATTTAATGGGAGCAAACCCACTATCACACAAAAGCTAAGATCACCAATAAGAAAGCTATTTAGATAGATATTAAAAATAAAGATTCTTTTTTTAAACAACAAGCCCCTATAGCACAAAAATGGAGAGGCAACAATATAACACTAATAAAAGAGAACAATTTAACAAGAGCAAACAACTTCATTATGGAACAAAAACAAACATTGTAATACCAATCAAAGAAAACAACTCATCAAGAGTAAATCTGAGCTATAGCATCACTATGGATCAAAGATAAGAGGCACCACTATAGCACCAATTAAAGACAATAACATTGAAAGAACAAATCCGGACTATAGCATTATTGTGGAATAAAAGCTATAGGCACCACGATTGCACCAATAAAAGAAAGCAGCTTAGTAAGAATAAACCTGGACTGTAGTAGCATCATTAGGGACAAAAAATAAGAGTCACCACTATATCATCAATTAGAAAATTACTTAAAATTTCGTAGTAAAGTAGACTTCTGTATCTGTATTAAAAATCAAGATTCTCTCCATGATTGGAGTTATATTATTGATGATTAATAATAAAATAGAATAAAATAATTTCTCTTAGATAATAATAATATATACATGTTAAATTTTTTTAATAAATTTAAGTAAAATTAAATTTAAAAAAAAAATAGTAATTGACACTTAACACTTTAAGAGTTTGTTCTTGTTTCACAAAATCACTTTATACTATTAATTGAAAACTAAATAAAAAAAGAAGTGTTTTCTTCGTATTTTACTATGTCACATTATGCGAAGTAACCCTAGTTTGTTAAATTCAAAGACAATCAAAATACGGTTCTAACTGATTACATCAATAGTTTTGTACAAGATTAACAATTAATTAATTCAATGATACTGTAGAAAATTATTTTAAAAATCAAAGGGTTGAGACTAATTGCACCCATGCATAGACGTGGATTCTTATCTTAAATAGAGTGGTCCACACAATTCCATTGGTGTATTAATCTTTGCTTTACACAACAGCAAAACTCAAAAACCAAAGTTGCATTTCGTTTAAAAAACAAAGTAAACTAGCTAGACTTATGTAATTGACAATGTATTCAAATTTTTAATGTGTTGTAAATATCATTTTGCAAATATTAATATTAAAAACATTTTCAAGTCTTTTGAACGGAAAAAAATTAAGGAAAAGCATGATTGTGAAAAGGTACCAAACGCATTCGCAGTGAAAAGTTTGAACTAGACTCACTTGACAGTGTTTCCACCAATCTCGAACCCTGATTCCGCTGGCAAGGTGGCTAAGCTATTTAGTCGTGGACCAAATGGCGGCTTCAACCTGGAGAATCTATATTCAGTTGGCTCACGTTTCGGCATTGGTGTTATCTCCCTGTCATTGTATTTAGCTACCTTCATCTCATCAAAGTCAACAACTATATTTATCCCTTTGATTGGTCTCAAACACATATTGGCAGTCCCTTCAGGGTAAAAACATGTCATCTGCACCGATCTCTTACTCTTCTCCGTTTCTCCATACCAACCAGCTGTCGAGCTAGAACAAACAACATCAGAAATATTCAAGTTCCTCTTCTTCACTGATGCTTTAAATGGCTCGTATGAGACCACCAATTTCGCTGCTGCATCTTGTTCATTTATGGTCAGTAAGGGGAAACCATTTCCTTGGTAAACTGTATCAGAAACAATTGAACGTTTTGACACGTCTACTATGATTTCGTGGGTTTGTTTGTTGTATCTTGCAATGACTATGACTCTGCGAGGGGTTTCTGTATTGGAATTTGAAAGCCATGAGTAAACAACAGCTTTATCTGGCTCGTCCAAGCCTACGTAGTGGAAGCTTAGGTTGCTAGGGTATGATTTTTGGACAACGGTTTGGATGAGAGTGAACTCAGCTGGGGTTAGAGAATCGAGTGGGTGCTGCTTAGAGCTTGAAGTTGGTAAGATAGCAGAGATGGAGAAGAGTGAGAGGAGCAATAATCTCAACTTTGAATCCATTATTGTTTTGCGAGGATAGCATAACTCCATGCCCTTATTTAAGCACTTTGGCATGGCATACTATCGAGCTTATTAGGAGAACTTTCTGATCACCTACTTTTGTTTAATTGAAAAAAAATCTTTCAATCAACATAAAATAACATGTGCTGATGTCAAATACAATAACTTTTTTAATGTTATTATTATAGGGATATTTTTCAAAAATTTCCCTAATGTTTAGAAATTTACTAGTTTGAGAAATAATTTTAGAAAAGATTAGAAACTTATTTATACTAATTTTAAATATTTTAAACTCTATCTAATTTTAGTCAACTTAAATGAATTCTTATAATTATATTTATTTTAAAAATATTATTATTAATGTTTTATTGCATATTTAATAATAATTTAATTTTTGTTCTACTATTTTTCTATTTATTTCATCTTAAAACTCCTTTTTTATTTTATGCACTATATTATTATATTAAAATTTATAATGACAAATTCTTTATTCTCATCTCATATTATTCTTATATTAAAATTAAGATGATAAAATAATACATTTTAACAGTCAATAAATAAAATTTATATTTTATAGAAAAAAAAATTAGTTCACTGTATAATTATTTGTTTTGTATTTTTATCACTTGAAATTTATTATTATTTTTAAATATTTTTGATATACTCTCGTTTGATCCTTGTGAACAAATCCTTTAATATAACGCGTATTCTCAATTTTTTTCTTTTATGTTTTTCAAATAATTAGAATATATTATTTGGGCACTAATTTATCAATCTTCTAATAACTTTTTAAAAGATAAATTTTAATGGATATATCTTATATACCATTTTTATTAGTGATTTTATTTTAATTTTGTATATTAGAGATACAGATAAAAAAATTTCTTAAATTATATTTTGGTTAAAGAAATTAGTTTTCCTAAGAAAAAAATTTTATTTCAGGATTATTATAATAATAATAATTAATTATAAGCATAGACATAGCTTCTTAAAATTTTTTTGTGGGTATTGACACTATGGTCCCTGATTTTATATGCTTTCTTAAATATAAATATAATTTCTTCAATTACATTAAAAAAATGCTTCCTATTTCTAATTCAAATAATTTAGGTACTCTTTTAGTTACATACCCTTATATTTATAAATTCAAAATGTAAAATCATCTGAGTTATTTGATTACTTTATTAAAAGTAAAATTTAATTCATACAAATATATAATTATATTCTTATTTTAAGAAAACATGAAGTCTCACAAACCTAATTGCAATTAGCTTTTTTTAATACTAATACTTTATCTTTTTTTATTTATAATTTCTATTCTAAATATTTTTTGATCTTCAATAATAATTTATTTAATTACTATAATATTCTAACTACCAAATTCTTGGATTAAATTTCTAAAAGTAATTCATAATTTACTTGTCTAAATACTAATACAAATAGATATCACAATTCATTAATTTCATTATACTAAACAAGCTCTTAAATAAGATATTATGATCTTCCTGTTTATTTACTTTTTTTTTTTTTTTAATTCTCATAAAAAATGAAAAAACTTTTTTTAAAAAATATATTGTATCAAATTTTATTCACAATACTATTATTTCTTTAAAAAATTTTATGATACGTCCCTGATTATAAGCTTTCATTTATTGTAATGGCAAAAAGCACCAGTTGATGAAATCTTGATGTTTTTCTTAGTTCATTTATGATGCTATTATAGGTTTATTTATGGTGACCTATGAGCTTGTGAAATATCCTATCAATTCCTCTGCGTGTGAAAGTATTTTCCACGTGCCTAATATACTTGTTCCAATTCCTCCACATGTCAAAAAGTATTTTTCACGTGCCTAATATCCTTTCAATTCTTCATGTCAAAAATATTTTTTATGTCCAATATACTTGTTTTGTCATTAAGAATACCCTTCTAATTCTTCCACATGTCAAAAATATTTTTCACATGCCTAATATCCTTTCAATTTCTCACATGTCAAAAATATTTTTCTCACATATCAAAAATATTTTCCACGTGCTTAATACACTTATTTTTCCGTAAACCAAAACCACATACCTAATATATTTGTTTTCCTGTTAAGCCGTTTATATTATGCCGCTCAAAGGATTAAAATTCTATATATAAATACTTTTAGACTCTTATTTTTAACCAACGTAGGACTTGATATTTTGAAATACTACTTACAATTACAATAATTCATACGTCAACTATTAATGTAATAATATTTTTTGTTGTTGTTGTTATTAAATACTTAATATCATAATATCAAATAAATTTTTTTTATATATAAATATTTTTAAAAATATATAGACTGAATTAAAAAAAAAAAGAAAATCACAGGTAAGGTGGGCAGAAGGGTTCATTGACGAAGACTAATACTCTTGATCACGAAAAAATACGAAGATATATTTAACTTGCAGTATCTGATTTTAAGTGCAAATATCGGTTAAACCTCGAAGGGAAGATAAGACAGTTTAATTTTAATCAATCTAAATTAACTATAAACGTTCTTAAGGACTGTGCAGGTGCACTAATATGTTAGAAATTATTACGAAAATTCAAAGAAATTTTATAAGAAAACAAATTTGTGTGAAGGAGATCCATGATGAAGAGTTGGTTTCGAATCATACCGGCCCTTGATCCTTCTGAAACCATTCTGCAATCTAAAATAGGAATGGGCTAATATAAATTTTTGAAAACTATTTTGTTGCTGGGTTTCGGTAAGCTAGAAAAATAATATGTATTGGTGTGAGAATTATTCGTGGACCCTTTTTATAGTTAATGAGGAATGATTCAATTAATGAGATATGAGGGCGATGTGACTGTTGTTGAACGAAAATTTTTTCACCGAAGAGCGACTGAAAGTGTGACTGTTTCTGATAAGACTCTACCTTCTAAGCCTGCAAAAACAATAAATACATATAGAAGAAAAAAGTAATAGAGTTTTGATAAAAGTAATAGAGAGAAAATCAGAAATGACTTGAAATGGGAGAAGAGTGTGTAGAATCTATACCCAAAGGCTACCAAACGGAAATGGTTAAAAATGATTATAATCAGACTCCCTTTTTCTCTCTCCGATTCTATCAGTGTATAATTAAAGTGCAAACTTCCGGTGAGATTCCAACCAAAATGTCCAAAATCCGAGAGAGAGAACCCCCTTCTCTGTTGAAGAAAGTTGCCTTATATAGTGCCTCCCCCCTGAACAGTGGCTTGGCATCGGAGAATGGGAAGGATGCGACGTCTGACATGGGACAGTGTGCAGCCAAATTTTATTAATGATGCTGACACATCTGTAGGAGTATGGACCTGACACCGTCCCATCACCTGAAAAAATGGTCAGAGGATGGGACGGGTGCATTTAAGGGGCTAACTGTCAGCAATCATTCCCATTTTTGATCTGAAAGACAGGGCACATGTCTGTTGATACTCTATGTAGGAATTCCCATCCTGATCAAGGATTGCCTGCAAATTAGTTGTTGAGAGATTATGGGCATGAGATGATTCCTCTGAGAAGCAATCCGGGTCTCTGGGGAGGCGACTTATCTCAGTTGATGCTGTTGGATGCCTGAGAACTGCTATGGATGACCGCGCCATGCTTGAGAAGGAGCTTTAGTCTTCGTGGCGCCTGAAACGGTGAGAATCTTGAGGCGCCATTAATTCTCCTAGGATGCTGATTACCTAGGATGAAACTCACTAGGACCATGAAATCCCTGAGAAGAGGGATTCCCAGGGTAAAATTTGTTCGGAGCCGTGTATTCCCTAAACAGGGAGATACCTGAAGCGAGGTGTATCTGAGACAGAGCTGTGTAGGATTACCCTTGGCCACCTGCATGTGCCTTGCTGATAGGACATTCACGTGTCACCCCTATATTTTCCCCAAACATCCAGTCCCCTAGTTTTTGGTGTGAGACCAGTAAGGCTCACGTCAGAAAATTATGCCTGAGATGATCTGTCCGAGGAAAGAAATACTAGGTCAGGTGAGTCCAATTGACTGGTGGAATGGTCAATCACTGAGGCCATTGGCGTGGCACAAAAACTTCATGGTCTCTGAAACAATTATCGTGTCGCGAAAACTTCACGGTCTCTGAGATCCCTTCTCTTTTTTCTAACAGAGCCGTTATACTGTTGATGACGTGTCTTGTCTGGGTTTCCGTTCCGTTTTCATTAATTATCCCTATCAAAAATCACGTCATACCTATCAATAGCTGTCCCTGAGAAGGCGGCTCCTCGGGTACTGAATGATTTTTGAATGCTTAGCTGGGGATACGCCACATGTAGAAGCACTGTTGAGGGGATTTGATAATTCCTCGATCCTTGTGGGGGCATTTATAGTCAGGGACACATGGCGACTCCTTGTCCGTTTAGATCAACGAATGGGATCACCTCTCTCCATCTAAAAATACCTCCTTTTCTCCTGTCACTTTCACAAAATCTTAATCTTCTTAGATTTTTTCTGCTTTCGAAAATTTTCTTTGCTTCTTGCTCTCATTGTCTTCATCCTTTTCTCACACTTTTTGCTAAAAACTCTTCACAAGAGATGGCTGGTGAAAGAAGCTTAAGAGATACTACTTCCTGGAAGGAGTCTACCCATACTACAACCCTTACCCATGAGAAGGGGGAGGATAAGAGAAACACCACCAGGCAAGCCCAAGTTAGAGGACCTAATGAAGCAGATTGGTTTCCTTCGACCATCACTGAGACGGACTTGGAGACTTATCGTCAAATATACAACATCCCTGAGGATGTTCGGCTCAGGGTCCCCAGGGCAGAAGAAATCTCAAGTGCCCCAGAATTAGGGGAGATCACTTTCAATAAGGAGCAACTGTTGTTGGGGGTTCGATTTCCCCTCCAGCCATACTTTACGCAGATGTTCGAGATTTTTGACATTCCCCCTACCAATTGACCCTGAACAGTTGGAGGATCTTGGGGGGTCTGTTTGTGTTGAAAGCTGAAGCAAAATCCCCTGCCCCCACCCCGAATGAGGTGTTGTATTTTTACACTCTCAAGAAAAATACCAGCTAGTATCCGGGGTGGTATTATTTGCAAATTTGCCTAGGATTCCAACCAAATCTAAAGAGGAGTCCTTCCTATAATAAGGACTGGAAGGACCGCTGGTTTATGATCAGCGATAACTAGACGGGATCTCTTCAGGAGGCCATTCATAAAACTTTCTAGGAGCTAGGTATAATAAGCTGAAAAATCCAAAAAAATTTTACTTATCGAAAGAAAAAAATTCTAACTAACCTCTTTCTGTGCAGAAATCAACAGGAAACAGTCAAGGATTCCGATTGACATGGCCAACAAGGTAGAGTCCCTGGTTTTTGATGATGTCAAAGTACTTCCGAGCGCAGATACTCAGGTGAAATTTGGGCTGGTGTCGAAAGCGGCGACCAAAAATGAGTTGACAAAAATCAGAACTCATATGAATAAAGGTAGAAAATCCTTAGTGCTATTTTGATGCATGTATAAGGGTAAATTTTTTCCTTTTTCTAAATTTTTCTGATTTCTTTACCTATCTTTGCGCAAGTACAGGTACGAAGAGTACTGCAGCAGACAGGAAACAGAAAGTAGCCAATGTGTTGCTGGGGCTGCTTTCAAGGCAGGGTTCAAAGGGGGTGGAGCCGATTGACCCCAAACAGAAAACCTTGATTGATAAGGGCAAGGGAACCATGAAAGGTGATGCTTAGAGGACCCCTGAGAAGGGGGGCAAAAAGACGGAAGCCCCCAAACAGAAGGGTATCTCCTTTAAAGAGCTGCCCAGGGACCAGTCGGAGAAGCGCCCCTCCAAGACTGGCTTATCCTAGATAAAAGACAAGGGCAAGAGGCCCTTGGAGGAAGGTCAGGAGAAGGCGAGGAAGAAGGAGAAGAAAATCGTTTCTCTTCCTTACCCCGTAGATCCTACGCCCAAAACTATCCCGATGGTTGAGGATGGTGCTACAGCCACCCAGGTCTCCGGACAGGATACAAGAGGGGCAGTTGGCCCTAGAGAAATCCTAGGGGCGGATAAGACCCAGGAGTTCGGGGTAAACGAAGGTCGAGAGTGGGGGTAGGAGGACCCACCTCTCTTTAAAATTGATGACCCCTTTCCCCCAAAGACTAAGACGGCGGGGGATTTGGATGCCATGAAGATAGAAGATTTCCCTGAAGACAAGAAGGAAACTTTTGGGCATCTGCTTTCTCTGTTGAATTGGGGTAGGGAAGCAGTTTCTCCCGGGGAAAGGAGGGAGATTGGAAACATGTCCCCTGATGAAGCGCTTGAATCCATGAACTTTCACGTCTATCGGGTGAATATTATCCTCGCTTTTAAAAATCGAAGTTCTAGTTAGTAACCTTGTTGAATAATTGTCTGACCAGTGTCTTTCTTATGCAGAATGCCTTTATCTTGGATATGATCGCTGGAGACTTCCAAGATGCTATCCAGGTCAAGCAAAGAGCTTTTGCCACAGTGAAGAAAATGAAAAAAAAAAAAGCTTAGGAAGCCCTATCCTTGGCTCGGGAAAGCGTATCCAAGGAGAAACAGGAGTTAATGGTCAAGATCAGTGGCCTAGAGGTGGAGAAGTCTCAGCTTCTCTTGGAGAAATTCCAATGGGTCCAGGAGAAGCGGGCCTACAAAGAAAAGTTGTTTAAGGTTAAGGCTCGGGTCCCAATGTTGGAGAAAAAGAAGGCAAAAGCTGAGAAGGCCAGGCAGATAGCCGAAGGTCGATTCAAGGAAGTGAATGACATCTACCGGGCTATGAGAGGTGAGAATGCCAAGCTGAAAGAACAAAACTCTAGGATTGTCATCCATTATGAGGAAATGGAAGGGAGGCTCAAGGCTGCCTGGGAGGAGTGCAAGTCCCTGGAGGAAACGAACAGAAACTTGCAGCACTGCATCGATGAGCAGTCTCAAGAGCTACGGGCAGTACCGTCCCAACTCGAGGTCCAACATGATGTAAGAGTAAATGTGGGCGTTGATCTGACCAACCGTCTTTTTCTCCAAGAGTACCCGCAGTTAGATCTGAAGAGGAGGGGCTCCCTGAGACTTCGGCCCATGAGACAACAGAGGTTGCTGAAGAAGGGGACCCGACTGATGAGGAGAAACAAGACCCCACTCCCTAAAAAAATTCGGAGAAAGTTGTCCCTGCCCCCACCCAAGGCCAAGGAAATGGAGATGTTACCCTTACATCCCAGGTCAAAGACCAGGTGGTGGATCTACCAGAGTAAAGAAAGGGGACTCTCTAGTACGTTTTTAGAACTTAGAATATTTTTTGTAGGATTTTGTAAATTTTCCCTACCCCGCTGCATCTGTATCTTCTCTTCCTTGTTATATATATAGGTGATACATGTACACTTTTATTTATTTTAATGAAGAGATACACATTGAAATTCTATACTTCGCAAGCTTCCTTTTTCTTTTTTTTTTTTATAAAATGATTGTAGATTCTTCGGGATCAGATGTCCTTTCAAAACAGAGAGGGGGCGTTAGTGGGGATCTTTGAAGGTCTTCAATATACCTGACCCGATCAGGGTTTACTATGCCTTAGTACGAATCAGGACTTGATCACACAAGATGTCTGATTGAGCTTAAGGGCTTATGATATCGGGGGCGGATAAACCTTCAATATACCTTATCCGGTAAGGGTTTACTACGCCTTAGTACGAACCAAGACTTGATCACAAAGGATGCCTGATTGGGCCTAAGAGCTTATGATACCTGGGGCAGATAGACCTTCAACATACTTTACCCGATCAGGGTTTACTAAACCTTAGTACGAACCAGGACTTAATCACACAGGATGCTTGATTGGGCCTAAAGGCTTATAATACCTGGTGCGGATAGGCCTTCAACATACTTTACTCGGTCAGGGTTTACCACGTCTTAATACGAACCATGACTTAATCACACAAAATGCTTGATTGGGCCTAAGGGCTTATGATACCTGGGGCATATAGGCCTTCAACATACCTTATCCGACTAGGGTTTACTACGCCTTAGTACGAACCAGGACTTAATCACATAGGTTACCTGATTAGGCTTAAGGGCTTATGATACCTTGGGCGGATAGGCCTTCAATATACCTTACCCGATCAGAGTTTACTACGCCTTAGTACGAACCAGGACTTAATCACATAGAATGCCTGATTGGGTCAAAGGGCTTATGATACCTGGGGCGGATAAGCCTTCAACATATCTTACCCGATCAAGATTTACTATGCCTTAGTATGAACCAGAACTTAACCACACAGGATGCCTGATTGGGCCTAAGGCTTATGATACCTAGGGTGGATAGGCCTTCAACATACCTTATTCGATCAGGGTTTACTATACTTTAGTACGAACTAGGACTTAATCACACAGGTAGGGCCGTCAAACGAGTCGAATTGGGCTTAATCAGTTCGGGCCATTTTGGACCAAGCACTTAAACGAGCCGAGCTGGACTGACCCGTTTAATAAACTGATTGATATTCTCAACCCTAATCCAACCCGTCGGGTTAGCGAGCTAAACGGCCAGCCCGTTTATATTAAATAAATAAATAATAAATAATTATAATTTTTTAAAAAAATTAATAAAAAATAAAAACACTATAAATATAGAACAACAAATATTTTTAATTTAATTTTTTAAAATTAAAATTTTATTATTATAAATATATAATAAATATTTAATTTAA
>JAVXUL010000010.1:5707763-5732748 GCA_035590515.1 Trichilia minutiflora | reverse complement strand
GCTTTGGATATTCAATTGTTGAAAATTTCCATTAATGCATGCTTAGGGAATCTAGAAAAAATCCTAGGGTTTAGGGCGTCAACCCCACTTCAAGTTACAAGGATGTGCGCTGGATATTAGATATCCAGGGTTCGATTCCTTGAAGGTGCGCGCATGAGTTAGGCGATGTGCTCCACCGTTGCAAAGGGTTGCAAAGCCCAAGAGTTGGGGTGGAGACATAGTTCCAACAGCAGCAATATTCAAAGATCTTGCTAAAAGCTTCAAATCTATAGTAAGAATTAGAAATGGAGACCTCCTAGATGTGAAGGGCAAAGGTGTAGCTAAATAAAGACTTTTACAAGTATCAAACTTATAGCAGATGTGTTATATGTACCTGAACTCAGTCAAAATTTATTAAGTATTAGTCAAATGGTGTAGAAGGGATATTCTCTTGAATTCAAAGATAATAATTACATTATTTTTGATATTGATGGAGCTAAATTACTTTCTGTAAAAATGGAAAGAAAAAGTTTTGTTGTGGAATGGAATGGGGCTAAAGCTTATGCAAGTGCAAACTTGAGTGATTCAAATTTGTGATATAAAAGATTTGGGCAATTCAATCACAGGAGTCTAATCAATCTCAAAAGACAAGATCTTGTTCAAAATATACCAAAAATCACTACTAAACTTCATGATTGTGATGCTTGTGAGCAGGGAAAACAAGTAAAGCTTCCATTTCCAAAAGGTCAAGCTTGGAGAGCCTCTCAAAAGCTGCAACTTGTGCATACAGATGTGTGTGGACTTATGAAAGTTACATTAATGGGTGGTAACAGTTACTTTTTTCTTTTCATTGATGATTTTTCGAGAATGTGTTAGGTCTACTTTCTTAAAGCCAAAAGTGAAGTTTATGTCGTGTTTCAAAAGTTTAAAAATTTTGTTGAAAATCAAACAATTTGAAGATTAAAACCTTGAGATCTAACAATGGCACTGAGTACAACTCTAGCCAATTTGACAAGTTTTGCAGTGATGAAGGAATTGTACACTAGTTAACTATTACTTACACACCTCAACAAAATGGTGTAAGTGAAAGAAAGAAGAGGTCTGTAATGGAGATGGCTAGGTGTCTACTATTTGAGAAAAAATTACCAAAGCATTTCGGGGTTGAAGCTGTCAATATGTCAATATATCTTTTAAACAGGCTACCTACTAAAGCTCTTGATAACAAAACTCCATATGAGGCTTGGCATGGTGTAAAGCCATCTGTGCATCATCTCAAAGTGTTTGGGTGCATTTGTTTATCAAATTCCTAAGCAGAGGAGAGATAAACTTGATAAAAGAGTAGAAAAGGGAATTTTTGTTGACTACAGTCTTGTTACAAAGGGGTACAGAATTTATTATTTAAAAGCTAACAAAATTCTTGTGAGTAGGGATGTTAAATTTAATGAAATGACAACTTGGAACTGGGATAATCCTAAAGATGTACAATCTAAAATCCTTGATGACAAATCAAATTAGCCACAAGTTACTGCAGATAATGACTCTTTCGATGATGAACCTATCAAAGGTACAAGAACATTACAAGATATATATCAGAGATGCAATCTTATTGTCTCAGAACCCAATAATTTTTCTGAGGTAAAAATTTCTTCAGCTTGGAGAAAAGCAATGCAAGAGGAGATTGATATGATCAACAAAAATGAAACTTGGCAACTTGTTGAAAGACTTGGAAAGCAAAAAGTGATTGGGGTCAAATGGGTATTCAAAACCAAGCTTAATCCTAATGGTTTAATATCCAAACATAAGGCAAGACTTGTGGTGAAAGGATATGCACAATAGCAAGGAGTGGATTACCAAGAAACATTTGCACCAGTTGTAAGATATGACACAATTAGATTGATTATTACCTTTGCTGCATTTAAAAAATGGCAAATTCATCAACTTGATGTCAAATCTGCATTTTTAAATGGCTTTCTTGATGAGAAAATTTATGTTGAGCAACCTGAAAGTTTTGTACTTTCTAGAAAGGAAGATTATGTTTATTTGTTGAAAAAAGCTCTCTACGACCTTAAACAAGCTCTAAGAGCTTGGTACAGCAGAATAGATAACCATTTATTGCAACTTGGTTTCAAGAGAAGTTATAGTAAAGCAACATTATACATTAAAAGAGAAGCTGACATATGTTTAGTAGTCTCTTTGTATGTTGACGACATGCAGGTAACAGGGGAAGATCTTGATTTTATTCAATCCTTCAAAGCTGAAATGAAGCAAGTTTTTGAGATGATAGATATGGGATTAATGCAATATTTCTTAGGCATGGAAGTGAAGCAATTAAGAAATGGCATTTTTATATGCCAGGAAAAATATGCAGAAGACATCTTGAAAAAATTTCACATGGAAGATTGCAAGCCTATGAGCACCCCGATGCCAACATATGAAAAATTGAGTAAAGATTTTGATGCAAAGAAAGCTGATGAAGGTTTATTCAGAAGTCTTATAGGTAGCTTTTTATATCTCACAGCAACCAGACCTAATATTATGTTTGCTGTGAGTGTGTTGTCTAGATATATGCACTCTCCATCTGAAAAACATTTTTCATCTGGAAAGAGAATACTCAGGTATTTAAAAGGTACCATAGACCTTGGTGTTATGTTTAAAAGTGCAGGAAATGAAGACGCGAAATTGTTGGATATTCTGACAGTGATTGGGGAGGTTGTTTAGATGATTTCAGAAGCACTTTTGGGAATTTATTTTCTTTGGGTTATGGTATCTTTAAATGGAGCTCAAAGAAGCAAAAAACAACAGCATAGTCTATAGTATAAGTTGACTATATAGCTGCTGCCTCTGTTGCAAATCAGATCATCTAGTTAAGGAAGATTTTAGTGGATCTTGATTCTCAACAAAAAGGTTCAACTGAAATCAAATGTGATAATCTTTCTGCAATATCAATCTCAAAGAATCCTGTATTCCATGACAGGACAAAACACATTAAAATCAAGTTTTATTTCATTCGAGAAGTTCAACAATCCAATGAAGTGATTCTGGTTCATTGTTCATCTGAAGATCAGCTTGCAGATTTGCTTACAAAGGCATTGCTGAAGGAAAGGTTTGAAATTCTTAGACAATAGATTGGTGTTTGTCACAAAAATGCCAAGGAGTGTTGAAAAGCTGGCATTTTAGTTCAACAAGAAGATTTTTTTAGTATGAAGATTAGCATAAAATCTTGGAATAAGTTGTTCCAACAATAAAGATTTTTTTTTTCTTTTCTATATTTTTTAAGTTTGTAACAGTGCATGAGTTGGCCAGTAAAAGTAGGAGATGAAGTTGATATTTTCTATATAAATATCAAATTTTGAATGAAATAAATTCATGTTGTTTTCCAAGAAATTTTCTCTTTATAACGTTTGTTTTATCCCTGTTTTTTAATCCAACAAGAGGCTTGAGAGAATGGCAAAATGGTGGAATTATGGTGCATTCATCCAGAACAAATTCTGAAGCCTTCCATGAAGAAAGTGGCACAAATGCTGAAAGGAAACTTGGAAGGTGGGATCCCTCCTGTGCTTTATGATCAAATTTCAATTATACAAATGAACTAGATTTTAATTGGCGTGGATTAAAATTAGGTTATCTTTAATTTACCCTGCTTCTCTTATCATAAAGATAGCTAGTTTCGCATATGAACTTATATCAGTCATTGCAATGCTTGGTTGAAAAATGGCTAGAGCCATGTATTTATTTCATTAAATCTCAATACATTGTACCAGCAACATCAGGCCGAGCACCAAATACGTTATTGTTTTAAGATCAGATAATAGAAAATTCATCACAGCACAAATACCACCAAAAGAAACTGGTTCAATGGGTTTTGAATTCGGTCGTTGACTATGAATGTTTGCGTGTGCAATTAGGCCAATTTATGTGCTTTGGAGGGATTATTTTAAGCACAGGATTATACTCAAAGAAGTTGGTTGGTCTGAGCTCAAATCCACCACTCAACGTTGGCATCACAGGAAAGTCTTCCTGGCAAGGAACATGATGAAACCCCATCGTGTACCATAACACTATGTCCTTGTTCTCGATCTCCCTGTTCCTGTATAAATCAACCAAAAACAATTTGGTATAAAACAACATTATTAACACAATAAATGAAATAATATTAATTTGCTGAAGTTTGGATGCGGTACTTGTTTGTCCATGTGAACAAGGTGTCATCTCCATGGCTTTGATCAGCATACGTTCCGCCTGCCCATTTTTCAGACTTGTTATATGAAGTGACCCAAACGTTGTAGTTTGTAAAGGAACCGCGGATTTGAGGGTAATCATCTGCCGATAGAAGCGGGCCTGCAACTAATCCTGGTAGCAGGCGATAGCCCACAGGGTGTCCAAGTTTTGTTTTCTTATTTGGATTTACCACTGCAAGTTCCATTGGCTTTCTATCCAGTCGAAGTCGTGCTTCTAGTTCAGTCGTTGCAGTTTCTCTTTCAACAGTCCAATAACTCTTCCTTGGTGTACTAGTTTCTGTGTTACGTTTTGTTACCAAATTTCCCTTCACAAAGGAATTGGCAGAACCATCAATATCTAGATCAAGATAGTAGTTCAAGAAGTGATCATGGTAAACCCCAATAGTATTATCTGCTACCAATGTACCGTGTTTATCCTCTTTTATCTCATCTGTATGAGTGTATTCAACTGGCTTCACTTCTAAAGCTCCTGATAATCCAACCTGTAACATGAAAACATTACATCAACATCACAAGATCTCTTTCAACAGTCCAATAACTCTTCATTGTTCGAATATTTATATACTTATGTAGACATAGAAAATGATTTGAGTACCCCAAATTTGATGGAGCCACTCGGCTTGAATTCCCAGTCAATTATGTAGTCATAGTTGCCAACTGTTGCAACCATTCTCACCACTAGGTTCACCTCTGGCCTAACTTCCCTTGTCTGTAACAAAATATAAATATTCCAAAATTCAACATGAGTAAATTAAAAATTCAAACTGAGGACGATAAAATTAATAAAAATCTCCTACATTTCCTGGCATTTCTGCCTCCGTGTGTCGCCACATGATATCACCCGTATGTCTTTCAAAAACGCAGATGACATTTGATGTTTTAACTGGTGTGCCATCTCCACTAGCATGATAACCATCCATAAATACTGCATTCGGTGGGCAATCGTTCAGGGGCTCTAAAGAAACTGCACATAGACCCAAGCCAAATTCACCATTGTCAAAATAGGTTGCCCTGTACCATCCCTCACTTGGATCCTGGTACGGTATGAACAACTCAGATAGAAATCCTCTGTACAGAACTCGACGATATTTGTGCATATTAGGATCGTGAATTGATGCTGTAGAAATGATTGTGCCGACTCGAGCATCAAATCCAACGTTGAACACCCAGTTGGCCCATCTGTCCAAATTGCATATATACATGGAAGTTTAGGTGTATGCTGGTTTTCAAACTCTTCGTATAGTATGTAGGAAAAGAATATTAATCCATCTAAGTGGATTTCTAAATAAAACTACCAGCCATCAACTGAAATGTTAATAATAATATAAATTAATAACTATCAAATACATATATTAATTAATTGATCATTGATGTGGATATAGAATTTATAATATAACTTTGTACACCGAACATCATTTAGTAAATAATCCGTACTTCTCAAGTTTTTCTAACCAAAACATATTTTTTGGTACTGTGCCATAGTTCTTGTCTCGTGATGTAACAAACTTTATTTTGTGATTTCCTATGAGCTATAGAATAACTCTGGAAGCTTCTGGATTCAACCTTCTCATTTTCAACACCTAGTGGGTGTATAGATAGATAAGATAGATAGATAGATAGATAGATATCCAATTCATGGAAAAAAAAAAGTTTTGTGGTGTTGATTATTTTTCTGTTTGTAATTTTTCAAAGTTGAATTTCGTGTGTCAAATTCAAAAACAATTAAAACACTACTTTGTTATGTGATCTCATTGTCATCCATATGAAGCTAAATGATTACGTCGATAATTAATTCAAATAATTTAACCTGGTGTTGGAAAATATACGTTGTAATGGATAAAACTTCAACTTAAGTGTTGAAATTAATAGCATTTAGACAATGTGGGATCTTTCATAGAATTATCACCAGAAATATCTGCCCATTGGATGCAATAAGTCTTTGCTTTAAAATAGACGGATTTGACTATGTCTACAACTAATTGCTTGCGTCTATGAATTTATTTGCAAGCTTTTCAAATAGTAATAAGGAAAAAAGAATAACTACAGATGTAGTCATTTGAATCATAAAGTTTTAGATGAAACATGTGACATAAATTTAACAGGAAAATATCACATATATATTTAATTTAAAAATAATTAATCACAATAAAAACTATAATGATAAGAGAAAAAATTAAATAATATATAGCATGAATATATTTATTATAATTGGGATAAATACGAATTTCTTTTATAAAATTATGAGTCAAATTAATTTTTAATGTACTATTAAGAATCTGAATGTTAGTGTGTGTCCTACTAAAAGTTAATTTTATTTAATATTTTTTTTATATTACTTTTAAACAACAATAGAAACACCACAATCTTAAACAAATAGCGTAAATACTATGTCAAGCCAATATATAAAATATCCCACTTTACATATACATATAATATAGAAAGTTTTATATTGGTTGAATGCATACAACCAACAATCACATCAATTATTGTCGAGGTTAATGCTTGTTTATCTTAAGTGTTTAATGTCAACGGTAAAAGTTTGTTCGTAGGACAGTGTTTAACCCAACACCAAACGTAGGGTGTAGGATTTTATATTCGCAATAAACTAGAATTTCTTTTTCTTTTTTAATATAAAAAATGAGGGATTAATGTAAATTAGACTTACTTGATTGTATTCCCCTCTATTTTGAACCCTGGTCCCGCTGGCAACGTGATTAAGCTATTGAGACGTGGACCAAAAGGCGGTTTCAGCTTCGACAATCTGTATTCAGTGGGCCCAGGTTTTGGCATCGGCGCTCTCTCGTTGTCTTTGTATTCAGTTATCTTCATTTCGTCAAGGTCAACGACTATCGTTATCCCTTCGATTGGTCTCAAATACATATTGACAGCCCCTTCCGGGTAAAAACATGGAATGTTCAACACTCTCTTACTATTGTTTTCTCCAAACCAACCAACTGTAGAGGTAGAACAAACAACTTTAGACATTCTGAATTTCCTCTTCTTCATTGATGCTTTGAATGGCTCATATGCGAGCACCAGCTTCGTTGCAGCGAGTTGCTCATCTGTAGTCAGTAAAGGGAAGCCATTTCCTCGGTAAACCGTATCAGAAACTATCAACCTCTTTAACAAATCGACTATGATTTCGTGGGTTTGTTTGTCGTGTCGAGCAATGACTATGGCCCGGCGAGGGGTTTTTGTATTTGAATTTGAAAGCCACGAGTAAACAACGGCTTTGTCTGGCTCGTCCAAGCCTACGTATTGGAAGCTTAGGTTGCCCAGGTATGATTTTTGTACCAGGGTTTGGACAAGGGTGAACTCAGCAGGGGTTAGAGAGTCTAGTGGGTGGTGCTTAGAACTATAGGTTGGTAAGCTAGCAAAGATGAAGAAGAGGAAGAAGAGCAACACTCTCAACTTTGAATCCATTGTTCTGTGTGGAAAACTTGAGCTCCTTGGTCGTTGCTCTTTAAAGAAGATGATAAGCTTAGAATTTTCACATGCGGCTGTTTTTAATTTAAATATATAGAGAGAAAGTCTTCTTTAATAAGAATATTTTTATTTAATTAAAATAAAAATATATTCATCATAGTCATTGAATTAATTATCTTTTTATTGTATTTTATAAATTTAATTTAATAATGTTAGTTGAATATATATTTGTTACGCAAAAAACTAATAAAATGACTGTTATTTGATCGATTTATTTATTATTATATATTAACAATGGGTGTTACTTGTAAGCCGTGTCATAGATTTGAGCTCTAAAAATTAAAAATTAAAAAATTAAAAATAAAAAAAGTGTGAGTCTACTCATTTGTCAATACTATTAAACATTTTTTAACATTTTTGGTACAATAAACCATCAAAATTCCAAACAAAACTTATACGATAGAGATAGTTTGCAATTTGCAGAGTCGTTTTAGACTTAGGTTCCTGCCATTAGAAAATTTTGTTAATAAAATTGTAATTAAATTTTTTTTTTATACAAAAAAAACTCCTACATCAAATTATCACCAAGACGTCTAGTCAAACACGGGATCAACACACCCCATGGGGACGGGATCTCACGAAAACTTGGTAGCCGTCCTAAATCCAACCATTACTGAAGCGTCCAGCCGAGCACGAGACCAGTTCATTCCTTGAAAATTGGACCTCACGAATCACTTGGCAGCCATCCTAAATCACAGGATCTCACGGATCACTTGGTAGCCGTCTTAAATCCAACCATCATTAAGGCGTCCAGCTGAGCACGGGACCGACACATTTTCTGGGAACGAGACCTCACGAATCACCTGACAATCGTCCTAAACCACATGGTACGTGTACAGGATTCACACACGATGGTATCAAATGCAGGATAAAATTCTTGATCTAATCTCCTTAACGCTTTAACAGAGAAAATAGGAATTGAACCTGAGACCTTGAGGTCCACAAAATCAACTCTCACCATCAAACCACCCCTATTAATTAATTACCTATTAATTACTTATTAATTATTTCTATTAATTATATGGGGTGGTAATTAATTACCTATTAATTGTTCCCATAAAACATATGGAGCCACATAAGTCACTGAATTTTTTTATTTTGTAACAACCACATTCTTAAAGTGAAAAAAATCATATTTTTTTTCATTTTCTCTTATTTTTAATCCACCATTCGAATATTATCTTAAAAATAAAACTTTACATATATTAATAAATAAATAAATAAGATAGGTAGAAGTAGAACATCTCACATTTTCGATTTTTGACTTTTCAAATGTCACTTCACTTCCAAATCTGTCGTACCTGCTCAAAAAAAAGTCAATGACGGCTAATAGAATGAAGTAAAACTTGTCAAAGAAGAAAAAAAAAGTATGGAGATTCAATGGCTTCTAGAAGAGGAAAATTGTAAATTAAAAAATAAATATAATAAGAAAAAATAATATTACATATTTTAAAATAATTATTCTAAAATTTTAATTTAAGGTGATATTATTTTCATTAATTGAATAAAGAATTAGAGTAATAAATTATTTTGATAATTATAAAAATAAAAATGACCTAGAATGGTAAAACTAGGAATAAAAAAAATACAGTTCTATTATTGAATAAAAAATAAGAGAGGAAGAATAAAACATTCATTTTTTAGGAGTATAATCGATAAATTATCATTAAAGCGTACCTACATCATGAATGAAACAATCGCATTACTTAAGTAACAATTGCATTCTTCATCCAGGGTTGCTGCATACTTGAAAATAATGGAATTGTCTGAACCAATATTCATGGAATCAAATTCAATACCTTATGAGAAACAATACTAGGTAATAATTCTAACACGGACGCTTAAAATGGTTCTTCTAACTTGATTGTTCATGATTTATTTTCCATTGCTTCTCATGTAATTAATCTTATTAATATCAGCTTTCAATCTTAGAAGAATTTCACTAGACTTCAATGCTGAAATTAAGCCACTGCATGTTCTTCAATGCTGAAATTAAGCCACTGCATGTGCTTTGTAAGTAGAGATGTTTTAACTTTAAGCACAGTATTGTATTCAAAGAAGTTGGTAGGTCTCAGCTCCTTCCTGGGAAGGAACATGATGAAGGCCCATGGTGTACCATAGCAGAATTGCCTTGTTCTCGATACCCCTAATCCTGAACAAAAAAGCCAAAGACGATATTGCACTTTTCACCCAAAAATGTTATTAATTAAATTAATGCAATATATTCTGAGATTGTAAATTAAGATTGATTTTGCAAAAGTTTTTGATGTTATACTTGTTGATCCATGTTAAACAGCACTAGGGCAGAAACGGGCTTTCTTAACAGCAGGTTTCTTAACATCAAACACTTTTTTGAAGTCGCGTTATAATTTTGTCAAAAGGCTAGGCGTTGAAATACCAATCAAAAACTCCATAATAATATTATATCACAATCTTATTTATCATACCTTCTTGACAAAAGTATGTCTGGAACCGATGATAAGTTGATTTTTGACAGTACAACATAAAACGTATTTCATTTAAACGACATCGTTTAGTTATTTTTTATTTTACTAATACTGTAGTAGCGGGAGAAAACAAAATAAAAATAATTACGAATAAAATATTTTAGTTATTTTTTATTTTACTAATACTGTAGTAGTGGGAGAAAACAAAATAAAAATAATTACGAATAAAATATTTTATTATCTTTAAAATAGAAGATTATAAAATTTAAGAGAGTTCTTAAACTTATAAATAAAAGATAATATAAAATTTTAAATTAAGAAAGGGTTCGAATTAACTTTAAGGATTTAAATGATTTATAGACTTAATTTTATAAAAGGTCCAAAACCAAAATACTCTTAATTTCTCCACATTCTTTAAAATCCATCAAACTCCTCCTATTTATAATCTAAAGGAAGGAAGTAATAAGTTTAATTTCTCCATATGAGACTGATGCACCAATTTTAATAAATCTCCACCTTAGCTTATATTCGATACACAAGAGATAGAAAAATATACTTTAAATTTGCTCCATTTTCTCTATTAAAGTCCCAATGAATTTAAGCCACCATTAATGAACACCATCAAGCCCAAGCACTACTTGAACTTGTAAGAAGAGGGTTCGTAAATATATCAGTAGGATTATCCTTGGTATTAATATTTTGAACAAGAACTTTTCCTTCAGCTATGATATCCCAGATAAAATAAAATTTCACGTCCTTATACTTTGTCCTCTTATGATACATCTAATCTTTAGTCAAATGAATAGTACTCTGACTATCACAATAAACTGTAGTAGTAGCTTGATGTAAACTGTGTTCATCAAACAAACCCTTCAACAATAAGGATTCCTTAATTGCTTTGATCACTGTTATATATTCTGCTTCTGTAGTTGATAAACTACAACATATTGCAAAGTAGCTTTCCAACTAACTGTACATCCACCAACGTAAAATACATAGCTTGTAATTGATCTTCTTTTATCAAAATCTCCAGCATAATCAGAATCCACAAAACTAATTAAAGTGTTACTATTTCTTCCAAACTCCAAACAAGTGTTTGAAGTACTATACAAGTATCTGAGAATCCACTTCACGGCTTGCCAGTGTTTTTTCCCTAGATTAGACATATATCTGTTAACAACAATAACTGCTTGTAAAATATTAGGACATGTACAAATCATTGTATACATAATACTGTCGATTGCGATTGCGCTTAAATATGATATATATGTCATATAATCTCTCTCTTTATCTGACTTTGGTGATTGAGCAGATGATAATTTGAAATGATTAGTAAGAGGAGTACTAACAGCTTTTGTATTTTTCATGCCAAACCTTTTCAAGGTAGCTTTTCTATAACAAATATAATCTTTTACCTCATCGATCTCTCTTAATTTTCATACCAAGAATTTTCTTAGCTGCTCCCAAATCTTTCCTCTCAAATTCATTATTCAACTAAGTCTTCAAATTTTCAATTTCTTTCAATTTCTTTCGAATTCTTGGCAACAATTAGCATATTATCAACATAAAGTAACAAATAAATGAAAGAACCATCTCCTAATTTTTAAATGTAAACACAACTATTATACATGTTGCACGAATAACCACAACTCAATATAAAAGAATTAAACCTTTTATACCACTGTCTTGGAGATTGTTTTAGCCTGTATAATGATTTCTTCAACAAGCAAACATGGTCTTCCTTTCTTTTAACTTCAAAACCCTTGGGTTGCTTTATATAAATTTGCTTCTTGAGATCACCATATAGAAAAGTTTTTTTAACATCAAGTTGTTCTAATTCCAAATCACATATGACCACCAAACCAAGCAAAATACGAACAGAACTGTACTTAATCATAGATGAAAAAACATCATTAAATCAATACCCTGTATCTGACTGTAACCCTTTACAATTAATCTTGCTTTATACCTTTTTTCTTTAATCCCTAGAATACCTTTCTTTTTCTTGAAGACCCATTAGACCAACAATCTTTTTTTTTTTAAGGCAGTTTTACAAGAACCCAAGTTTTATTTTTGTGAAAAGATTTAATTTCTTTGGTTCATCAATTAACCATTTGCATAAATCATCACAAGACATTTCTTCTAAGTAGGTAGCAAGTTTACCAACTCTATCTGTTTCTTTTGCAATTGTCAAAGTATATGCAACCATATTTGCATATCTTAATGGTGGTCGAATCTCTCTTCTCACTCTGTCTCTAGTTATGAACTATTGCTCTTTTTCTTGATTATCTTTTAAAAATTCATGTGTCTCTTTTGGCTCTAACTGAATTATAAAGGAACTTGACTGAGAAGGAATAGAACTACTGACCTCTATCTTCACCTGCTTTTGCATACTATCATTCTTACTTTAGTCATAAATACCAAAACACTTTTTTTCTAGGACAACATAAACAATTCATCAAACGTAACATCTCTACTAATTATAAATTTTAGGGATTTAGGATCCCAACACCATAATCTGTATCCTTTTATTCCAAGAGCATATCCAAAGAAAACACTTTTTAGCTCTGGGCTATAATTTTTCTTCATTCACATGCATGTATACTGGATACCCAAAAATTTTCAAATAAGAGTAATTTACAAGAGTATATGACCAAACTTCTTTAGGAGTTTTATAATTAATGGCTAAAGAAGGAGTATAATTGATAATATAGCAAGCAATAAAGATCGCCTCTGCCCAAAAATCTTTTGTCAAACCTGCATTAGAGATCATATAACGAGCTCTTTCTATAAAAGTTTTGTTCATTCGCTTTATAACACCATTATATTGAGGTGTCATCTTGACTGTATAGTATCAAACAATTCCTTTATTTTTGTAAAATTCATTAAATTCACCTACACAAAATTCTAAGCCATTATCTGTTCTAAGTCGCTTGATCTATCTTCATGTCTGTTTCTCAATCATAACTTTTCATTGTTTGAAGGTCAAGAAGACATCATTTTTCTGCTTCATAAAATAAACCCAAACCTTTTTTGAATAATCATCAATGAAAGTCGACATATATCTGGCACTATCCTTGGACGGAATACGTGAAGATTCCCAAAGATTTGAATTAATATAATTTAAAGTACCTTTTATCCGATGAACTACTATTAAATTGAAGTTAACTCTTTTTTTCTTTTCAAAAATATAATGCTCACATAACTTCATTGACTTAGTACTTTGTCCACAAAGAAAATCTCTTTTGCTTAATATAACTAAGCACTTCTTACTTATAAGACTTAATCATATGTGCCATAATTTGATGATGTTAGAATCAGATAAAGATGATGTAGAGACTATAACAGAACCTATAACTGAAGATCCCTGTAAGATATACAAAATATCAAACTTGCAAGCTTTCATAATCACAAGAGTACCTTTACTAACTTTCAAACTCTATCATCAGCTGAATACTTGCACCCAAGTGCCTAAAGAGATAAGATTCTTTTCAAATTGAAAACTTGTCTAACATCAGTGAGCATTCTCATAATACCATCATGTATTTTAATTTGAATTAGACCCTTATCTATAACATTGCAAATAACATTGTTACTCATCAAAATAATTCCATCATTATAAGACTCATAAGTGGAGAATATATCCCTATTAAAATACATGTGATAAGAATAATCCAAATCTAAAATTCATTCATTCTTAGATCTTGTTCTATCATCAGTCACCAACGCACAGACATCATAACTAAAACACCCCTAACCCCTGACAACCTTCCATCTCTCTCAGATTCCCAATAGGCCATGACTCTAAAAAATGATCCAACCACTGAGATCCACCCAGCCAGGTAAATAGTTTTTGATGAGAGCCCTTCAAGTCTTACACCAGAAACTCGGAGACTGAATGTTTAGGTAAAAGATCAGATGACATGTGGAGGCCTCTTAGATGAACATCTATCACCTCCAACGGTGTCACCTGACCTTCTGTCCCTCAAGGACCCTAACTACCTACCACCCAAGCTCCTTGACTCGTGCCCTTAGAAACCTGACTATCCATTACCCAGCCCTTTGACCGTCTGCCTTTCAAAGATCCTGACTACCTGCCACTCGGGCTCCCTGACTCATGTGTCTTAGCAACCTTACCGCTCACCATCGGCCTCTCAGGGACCCTGACTCACGCCCCTTGGGTCTCTGGCTGTCTATCACTCAGGCTCCTTGACCATTGCCTCCTGGAAAAGCCTGACTCATCACCAGTCCTTGGAGATCATCAAAAATGAGAATGATTAGTGATTAAGGACCCTACAATAAGAAGCACCGCCCTGACAAAATTCAGATATTTGTCCCATCTCCCACCGAAGCCCAATAAGTCTGATAGCATTAAGCTTGATAGATGTCACATCCCTTAAATAAAAGTGGCTGGCACATTATCCCAAGGCAGGCCGTCCTATCATTCTTATTGTCTGATGCTAAGTCACTTCACTCACATCTCAAGGGCTCTATATAAGGAGGTCAAATCAATAAACAAATAGTTAGAATTCTTTTTTATTTTACTCTACTTTCTTTACTTAAGCTTTTCATTCCTTTTTCTTTTTATCAAAATCGATTACTTTATTTTCCATATTTTCACTAACTTAGGCATCGGAGTTTTCTTGTCAGGAACCCCACCCAGTGTGACTCCTAGTGTGTTATTGTCTTGCAGGAACTTGGAGGTGAGGCTCTGCGAAGAAGGATCTGACCATCCATTTTCTTCGACGAGGATTCGGTGATGCAATAGTTATATTCATATTCACATCTCAACAGTTGGCATCGTCTGTGAGAATATAACAAAAAACCACTTATAAAGTCATTCAACGGGGAAGAAGGAACGAGAGCAACCCAGAGAGTTTTATAGTACTTCAAGTTTTAGAAAAATGATAGAACAAAGAAAGAGAACAAAGGAATCCAGTTCCAGCGAAAGCACCGCACGTGGTGGTGGAAGGGTCCCGTTCGAGCGTGATGAACGCATTGTCTCCCCCACCGTAGGTGGATCCCAATTAGAGGATGACCACTTAAACAGATTAATGGCGAGCAGAGCGGACAAACTAGAGAAAAAACTTATAGAGATCAGGCAATGGATGGAAAGAGAGTTTACCCGCCCGAGAGGGCTGAGGGTGTCGTACACCCCAGAAAGACGAGAGGGCCTGATCCCAACTGACACCGACACAATAAGAAAATCAACCAGGGTCAAAGGACGGGTACCCCATTCCTGACTGACTACTGTATAGAAAAGGAAAGCTAAGGTGACTGAAAGACTAGTGGAGGAACCTCCTGCCTTCACAGGCCTCAAGACTCCTTTCAAAATCTATGAAGGGCATGACAAGAGAAAGGTTGAAGGCGATGGAGACTATAACATGATGAGTGGGACTAGGACGAGGCACAGTCTGGCTTTCACGGACATGAGATACTATCTCAATGAAAAGCATACCTGAGAGAGGGAAGCTGTCGCAACTGTTAGCAAAAGGGAGGTAGAAAATTGTGTAAAGAAGATGCTGTATGAACTGAAGGCTAAAGGAGGAGTTGAGTTAGGAGAGAACCCGAGAGCTAATGTTATTCGACCTTCCACATTCACCTCTCTTTTCATCGAGAAAATCCTGAATCTTCGTCTACCCAGAAAGTTTAAAATGCTGCAGCTGTCCCTTTATGCCGAAAAGTCCTAACCCTCCTTACACTTGGACACATTCTGGGAAATAATGTTAATCTAAGGGCTGATTAACTAGCAGATGTACCGACCCTTGCCATTGACATTAGAAGGACTTGCCCGATGGTGGTTTAAGAATTTGCCATAAGCATGCATCAATAGTTTCTCTCAGTTGGCGACGACTTTCAAAAGTGAATTTTGAGGTGCCATGACTACTAGTCACAACCTGAGAACTCTGTTGTCGGTACGTCAGGAGCCCAGAGAAACTCTGAAGAGCTTTGTGAGGAGGTACCATGAGAAAGTCATAGAATTGGATGCGTACCATCACCCCCTGACGTTAAAAGGGTTGAAGAGAGGCTTAAGGATGGAAAGGGCCTAAGACGCCATCCACCGACGGACGGTTGATTCTTATAAGGCAGCTCAAAGCGCGCTGCTTGATGAAATTGAAATAGAAGGAGAGATGCTCCTGAGGTTGAAAGAGGATTGTCAGGCCACCCTGACTAGGAGAGAGCAGCACCTAACTACTCAACAGAGGGACAAAGGAGACCACTATAGAAACCCCAGGTGTGATAGAAGAGACGGAGGTCAGGGAAGGCTTCTCTGTGAGATAAGAAGGGAAGAGAAGCCCCCTAAATTCCAGTAGGTGAGAGATCACCCGGGGAGGGTGGCCCAGGTAGCCACTCGTAATTTCACGCCCCTCAGAGCCCCTTTGTCGAAAGTATATGAGGACGCTTAGTACAGAGGGTTGCTGACCCCCCAACCCTGAAATATGAAGGTCAAAATACCCAAGAAGAGTAAGGCGAGATTTTGCGAGTATCATAAGGAGAAAGGTCACACTACAGATCAATGTGATGACCTAAGAGTCTAGATTGAGGTACTTATTAAAAATAATTACCTTACCCATTATATTGCAGATCACCACCAGAATAACCGAGGTATGGGACGGTATCCTAAAGATGATGGATCCCCGAGACCTGATCAGGGTATCTTAATCATCTCAGGCAAGCCTACCCTAGCAAGACTGTAAAATAATGTGCACTACTTTCTGTCCAGTCATCCATCAGATACGCACGTGATGAATGTACATGTCGATAAGAGGCCAAGGATTACTACCATCCCCATTCTATTTATCGATGAGGACGAAGTTGGAGTGCACTACTCGTATGACGAAGTGTTAGTAGTGGCTATGAGGATAGCATCCAAGCAAGTTAGCCAAATCTTGATTGACATGGGAAGTTCAGCAGACATCATCTTCAAAGATACTCTAAACTCCCTGGGTATAGAAGATTTGGAGTTAACTCAGGCTGACTCGACCCTATATGGATTCGGGGACACCTGCATTATTCCCTTAAAATCGATACAGTTGTCTGTGACCATAGGTGATAAGCCTTATCAACGGACTATCATAGTGCACTTCTAGGTAATAGGTCTATAGATCCCCTACTCTGTAATCTTAGGGAGACCTTTCCTTTGGAACATCAAAGCAATGGAAAGTGAGCACTACCTGAAGTTGAAATCTGAGTTAGAGATGGGATTGAGATTGTCAGAGGCAATCAAAGGAAAGCAAGATCCTGCTTCACTACCTCAGCTTAAAAAATATACTGTTTTCAGGGAGAACCTTTGGAAATAACTGTCAGGATACAAGAAAGACCATCCTCTGATGACACTGAGATGATCGACATTCAGGCGGCATCTTCTTCCCCCGATGACACTATAGAAGGAAGCATACCCCGAAGTTCAATTTTAGAACCAGTGGAGGTTCTGGAAAGCATGACGATTAATGAGCAGCACCCTGACCAGACGATCTGAGTGGGTAGTTAGCTGACTCCTGACTTAAGGCGGGCCATAATTGTGATCTTAGAGCAAAACAAAATGTGTTTGGTTGGAGTCATGAGGACATATCTAGGATAGATACTGGTATTATGACCCATCGATTGCCCGTACATAAGCCAGTCCGACAGAAGAGGAGGGTCATCAATACGAAAAGGCAAAAGGCTATCCAAGAGGAGGTTGATAAACTGCTCAAGACAGGGTTCATCAGGGAAACCACGTACCCCGACTGGCTGGCAAACGTGGTGCTGGTGAAGAAAGCCAATGGGAGCTGACGGATGTGCGTTGACTTCAACGATCTCAACAAAGCCTATCCCAAAGATAGTTTTCCCTACCCCGGGTCAACCAGTTGGTAGATTCCACTGTCGGACACCAATTATTGAGCTTCATGGACACCTTCTTGGGATACAATTAGATACCCATGCATCTTCTTGACCAAGACAAGATAATCTTTACTAATGATCAAGGGCTGTATTGTTATAAAGTGATGCCCTCTGGGTTAAAGAACACTGGAGCCACTTTTCAGAGGATTGTGAATAAAGTGTTCAAGCCACTGATTGGAAGTTCCATGGAGGTCTATGTGGATGATATGATTATAAAATCCACTAAGGCTGAGGATCATACTCTTCACCTAGAGCAGGCATTCTCTCTCCTCATAGAATATAATTTAAGACTTAATCCCGAGAAATGCGTGTTCAGTGTCAGGTCTGAAAAGATTTTATGATCAGTGAACGAGAGATTGAGGTTAAATCGATAAAGGTCCGGGCCATAATAGACTTGAGAGCCCCCAAAACCTTGAAGGAATTATAAAGCCTGACTAGAAGGTTAGTGGCCCTCAATCGTTTTATCTCTAAATTCATTGATAAATGTTTCTCTTTTTTCAGGGCCATGAGGAAAGGCAAGGGTATGAAATGGGACGAAGAGTGTGAGAGTTCATTCCAGTAACTCAAAGTTTACTTAGCCTCAGTCTCGCATCTGGTCAGCCCTTTGTCAGAAAAGACGTTGTACCTCTATCTGAGGCTCAGCCAGCACGTTGTCAGTTCAGTGCTGGTAAGGGAAGATCATCAAAAAATATAAAGGCCCATCTACTACACCAGTAATGTAACACCTAGTCCAAGTTTATCAACAATATTATCTGCTTTGGCCCAACCCTTAGGGCCTCATAATTTTGTTCTTAGAATGGGTTATCGAGGACTTCCCAAGAGATCACCTATCTTGATACTACTCTCATCCAAGCACACTTAACTACATAGTTCTTGGAGTTAAACCACCACCCATCCCAAAAGGTCTTGTTGATAACTTGGTTTCAACTCTACATATATAGCCCAGTAACTTTCTCTCCCATTCCGATGTGGGATTCGATTTATCCTTGCCTTCCTAAAAGCCTGCCAAAAGTTACTCCTTGCTCAAGCTCCCTCGGCCCCGGCGCCACTTTCGTCCCTCATCGGATTGGGATATTATAGGCCCATCAGCTTTCGCCTGTTTCGGCTCTGAACCACCACCATCGTACTGGAGGAGAGTTGGCTCTGATACCAATTATAACACCTGGTCCAAGTTTGTCAACAATATTGTCTGCTTTGGCCCAACCCTTAGGGCTTCACGATTTTGTTTTTTGAATGGGTTATCGAGGACTTCCTAAGAGGTTATCCATCTTAGTACTGCTCTCATTCAAGCACGCTTAACTGCGTAATTCTTAGAGTTAAACCATCACCCATCCTAAAAGGCCTTGTTGATAACTTGGTTTTAACTCTACATATATAGCCTAGTAACTTTCTCTGCCATTCTGATATGGGATTCGATTCATTCCTGCCATCCTAAAAACCTACCAGAAGCAGCTCTTTGCTCAGGCTTCCTCGACCTTAACGCCACTTCCCGTCCTCATCGGACCAGGATGTTACAAGTAAGGTATTGTTGGATGCTGAGGCCCGTTACGCAAAACTCAAGAAGCTGGTGTTAGCACTCGTCGTAGCAGATAGAAAACTGTGCCCCTACTTTCAGGCGCATAAAATAATGATACTCACTGACCAGCCACTCAGACAGATTCTTCATCGACTTGACCTTTCCAGAAGGCTAGTCAAGTGGACGGTAGAGCTCAATGAGTTTGACATCAAGTTTCAGCCCTGAAAAGTTATCAAGTGGCAGGCGCTGGCAAACTTCGTGGCTAAACACACAACTGAGAGAATCCTGATAGTTTTGTATCAAGACAAAAATCGACCAAACGCTATAGGAATAGGACAGTCTTATAGCGGAACCCCTCCTCTATGGCATCTATCTATCGATGGGTCAGTATGCATCAACGAAGGCGGATCAAGCATCATCCTAGTTGGCCCTGAAGGAGAAGAGGTTATGTATGCCTTTAGATTTTCTTTTCCTGTTACTAATAACGAAGTAGAATATGAAGCTTTACTGGTAGGATTAAGGACAGTATTAGAGATTGGGGTCCGTGTTCTCACGGCCAGCAGTGACTCCTAACTTTTGGTAAACCATATGAATGACACTTACCAAGCTCAAGAAGAGAACACCAGGATTTACCTATCAAGGGTCCAAGAGCTAATCAATCGATTTACTAAGGTAAAACTGCAAAGAATTCTCCGATCTGAGAAACTCCGGGCCGACGTATTGTCCAAGCTTGCCTCAGCACTAACTGGAAACATCCTAAAAATGATCCTTGTGGAGACCCTGAATTTCAAAAGCATCAATTAGTCAGATAGCGACACAGTGATGATGACCAGGGAAGAGTTATCTATTTGGATGGACCCCATCAGGAGATATATAGAGGAAGGGTTACTCCCTTACGACAAGAACGAAGCTTTCAAGATCAAGAGAAAGGTCGTCAGGTTCATAGTAATAGATGGTGTTCTCTATAAACAGGGAATCAGCACTCTCTATCTAAGATGTCTTGCACCATCCGAAGTAAAGGAGGCACTGGAAGAGATGCACCGGGGATTCTACGAAAATCATAGAGACAGTAAGAACTTGACCTTCTGGATACTGAGATAAGGATACTTCTAATCGATCATGAAGTAAGACGCCTACGATCTGGTTCGTCGATGTCATGCCTGCCAAGTCTATAGAGACGTCCCGAGATAGCCCTCCGAGAACCTGACAACCCCATTCAGCCCTGACCATATGTCTAGTGGGGGCTCAATCTGATAAGACCTTTCTCGACCATCAGAACTCAGGCCAAGTACGCTATTGTGGCCATCAATTACTTTATAAAGTGGGCGAAAGAGGAGCCCCTATCCAAGATCACAAAAAAAAAACACGATTGCCTTCATTCGTAAAAATATCCTTTACAGACACGGTATCCCAAGTATGCTAATCACTGACAATGAGAAGCAGTTCGATAATAGAAGATCGAAAGATTTTTACCGAGAATAAAACATTGACCTCAGGCTCGCCTCTTCTGCCCATCCCAAAACAAATGGACAAGTGAAAACAACTAACAAAATAATCAAGAATTTATTAAAGAAAAAGCTGGGAGAGAGGAAGGGAACCTAGGCAGACGAGCTTCTAGAAATCCTCTGGGCATATAGGACAACGATAAAAATTGCCACAGGAGAAACACCTTACCTGTTGGCCTATAGATTTGAGGTAGTCATTCCTATTGAGATGAACATCTCTAATTTTCACACCCTCCACTTTGATGAAAAAGAAAATTAGCAAGCCATGCGCCTGGAGCTCAATTTGTGCACAAAAGTCAGAGACCGTGCCCTGATGTGCATGACTGCCCATCAGCAAAGAATCTCTCGAGCCTACAACAGAAAGGTCAAACCTTGATTATTCAGAAAAGGAGATCTTGTTCTCAAAAGAGTCACTCTTAACACTAAAGTGACGGCCGAGGGATCTTTAGGCGCTAACTAGAAAGGTCCCTATCAAGTAATCAAAGCAGTCAGACCAGGGACAAATAAATTGACAAGGCCAGATGGTAGTATCTTGAATAAGTCATGGAACACTGAGATGCTGAAAAAGTATCATCCCTGAGACGAGTCTATCCTTAAGATGCTTCATTTGTAATGTATTTAAATACCATCATTGATAATATAATCATTGTGTTTCAATTACAAGTAAAAAAGTCATTGTACAACATCTCTCCCTTTCTGAATCCTAGACCCGTGTCAGGCTGTATAAACCCCCACACTGTGTTAGGCAGATTGAGAGCCTAAGACCTGACACGTGGCACCTGCTAGCTCACTAGTATTATGGTTGGCCTTAGAGCTGTAAAATCTCCTAACACTAGTTTGAGTTAGTGACCCATGATAGGCTACAGAAGCCCCCGCACTGTGTCAGACAGACTGAGAGCCTAAAATCTTGTACAGGGTTGGGCATCCTAAGCCTTGACCCATGGCACCTACTAGCTCACTAATGTTATGGTTAGCTTTAGAGCTATAAAATCTCCTAACACTAGTTTGAGTCAGTGACTCATGGTAGGCTGTATAGGACCTCGCACTATATCAGGTAGACTGAGAGCCTAAGACCTAACACGGGGTCAGACATCTTAATCCCTGACGTGCGTCACCTGTCAACACTTAGTGTTATAATTGGACTTATAGTTGTAAAATCTCCTAACACTAGTTTGAGTTAATGACCAATATTAGGCTGTATAAGCCCCAATATCGTGTCAGGCAGACTGAGAGCCTAAGACCTGACATAGGACTGGGCATCTTAAGCCTTGACCTGTGTCACCTGTCAACTCACTAGTGTTATGATTGGCCTTAGAACTGTAAAATCTCTTAACACTAGCTTGAGTCAGTGGCCAGCATTAGGCTGTATAAGCCCTCGCACTGTGTCAAGCAGACTGAGAGCCTAACACTTGGTACGAAGTCGGGCATCTTAAGCCTTGACCCATATCACTTGCTAACTCTTAGTGTTACAGTTGGCCTTAGAGCCATAAAATCTCCTAACACTAGTTTGAGTCAGTGGCCAACGTTAGGCTATATAAGTCCTCGTATTGTGTCAGGCAAACTGAAAGTCTAAGACCTGACATAAGATCTGGCATTTTAAGCCCTGACCCATGTCACCTACCAACTCTTAGTGTTACAATTGGTCTTAGAGTCATAAAATCTCCTAACACTAGTTTGAGTCAGTGGCCGACATTAGGCTGTATAAGACCCTGCATCGTGTCAGACAGACTGAGAGCCTAAGACCTGGCATGGGATTGGATATTCTAAGCCTTAACCCTCGTCACCTGCCAACTAACTAATTTTAAGGTTGGCCTTAGAGCTGTAAAATCTCCTAACACTAGTTTGAGTTAGTAGCCAGTGTTAGGTTGAATAAGCCCCCACATTGTGTCAGACAGACTGAGAGCCTAAGATCGGGCACGAGGTCGGGCATCTTAAGCCCTAGCCTGCATCACCTACTAGCTCACTAATGTTATGGTTGGCCTTCGAGCCTTAAAATCCCCTAACACTAGTTCGAATCCTGAACTATATCAGACAATATAAGACCTTTTTTTTCGCGACTGACATCCTGAGAGTATAAGACCTGCTCATGTCGAAGCTTTTCCTAGTGTTGAAGTTAAAATCCTTTCACACCAGTCGAGTCCTTAGGATAACATTGATGAAAAGCCTGACATGACTCCTATTTAGATGATGAGCATGCTTAACTCTCCTGGACTACCAGATGCGCCCTAACTAAAGGACCTCCAACCAGTTCAGAGTAATGTATTTCACAAGTTATTTGATTCAAAAGAAATCCATACATGACTAGGATAAGAGTAAACAAGAAAGAATGGAGTAGAAATTTTTTGTTCATTCACTTTGAGTATATGATTACAAAAAATGTCAGTGTACACTTGCTCTCAGTATGATTGAACTATAAAAGTATAGTTACGACAACAACAAGGACAAGGCCAATTAGTACTGAGGGACTGATCAGGGGTACCTGAGGGAGAAATCTTCTTTTTCTTCATCAGAGAAAATCTCCACGGGAGAGTCTTGATCACCTATTGTCTGATCCTGACGACCTTATGCCCCGACTGCCTCAGAGAAGGGGCCTTCAGTTGATCGGCCCTAGTCACCCCTCCCCTCCTCTCATTTGTCGTTGGGTTGATATTGGGCTCTGTGATCTTAGGAGGAGCATGTGGAGTATTTGAGCTTGAAGCCCCTGGAACCTCCCAACCCAGTTGGCTAAACAGCCACCCGAGGTCTAATTCAGGGTATTCCTAAAAAGACAGATGGCTCATCAGGTCCAGATCGTCATCCACTTCCTGGTCGTACCTGGACTCTGACTGAGCCAGAACCTCTTTTTTTTTCTTATTCAGCGTTTTCAGAGACCCCTGTGCCTCTTTCAATTTTTTGCCTAGAGAGCTGCACTCCTCCGATAGCGTGTTGCATTCATCCATACTGTTGATCAACTGCCTATTCAGAAGCTTCTCCTCCAACTTGAGTGATCTATAGAGATTAGACAACTCATTATGTTTGCCTGTGAGACTCCTCCTCTCCCTTTCAAGACGGTCATTATCTATCGATAGAGTTTGGGCTAGAGCCTCGAAGGACGAGAGCTTTGAAGTCAGGCTTTGTCTCGCTTCATTCTACCAAGATTTTTTGCCCTCTAGAATAGCGACCCTAGCCTCTAATTTGGCTTTCCCTTTATTCGCCTTCTGTTGGATGGCGTCCACTTGTTTTTGAACCCGCCTCTCCCATTTCGCTGTCGTCTTGAGTGCCCAATCCCGGACCTTTATTGCATTTTGAAAGTCTTTCATAAAGAGATCCAACAAAAAGGCATTCTACATAAAGAAAATAAAACAAGTTAGCGCCTCAGAAAAGAATGGGACGACCCTTCTCAGATACGAATGCCGGGGGTAGGAAGACTTACTCTGTAAGTATACATGCTCAGATTGACCAAAGCTTGTAGTGGAGATAAGTCAGATATAGTCTCGGCCCTCTAAGGAGTGATCACCCCTCTCGCCCCATTTAATATTGGAAGGAAGTATCCAAAGTCCTCCCTCTTGTCCTCAGCCAAATCCTCCCGTTAGAGGTCATCCTGCTTCTTGTCCCCATCTTTTGGGGGAGGCACACCATCGACCTTCTTATCAATCGGATCTTTATTTTTTTGACCCCGGCTCCCATTATTATCTACATTTGTGTCGGGGGCCTGGTTTGGTTACTTGCCCTTTCACGATCAAGATGGCTCCCGCAGGTTTGTCCCAAAGTTTTCTGTGTCCCTGATCTCGTTGTCGAGGAGACTGACACGTCTTCCTCTCGATTGGAGATCTTTGTTTGTGTACCCACTGGGGGGGAGGCGAATAAAGATGGTTGGCTTTCCGCTTCATCCTTCGCTCAACCTGGTCATTAAACATAGGCCTCGTTGCCTTTGTCTTTGGCCTGAGGAGG
>JAVXUL010000010.1:5697410-5707663 GCA_035590515.1 Trichilia minutiflora | reverse complement strand
TGTTATCAAATGTAATATTTAATCATGTTAGTTTTGTTGAATAAAGAGAGCTTCTTCCAGAAAAACACATGCGGCTATGCGGCTACTGTAAGATTTGTTTATCAAACTGAACTGTATTGCCAAAATTTGGTGAGCCACTCTGTGGCGCCCGGTTTGGATAACCTGAAGAATTAGAGGCCTGATTGGAATTGGGATTTGTGGAGACTGAAACTGTGAACGTTGAAATTGCCGTGGCATACAAGCTGGAGCGGACTGATTTTAAGACTGACTATATCTGCCTTGTGACTGTTTTGTTTTGTAACTCTGCCGCTAGGTGGAATTTGTTGTGCTAATTGCAATTTGTTTTTCTCGTTCTTCTTCTCTTTTTAAAGTAGTCTCAAAATCCACAAGTTTGTCATAGAGTTCATTTAATTGGGAGCTCTTGCGTCTTTGTAGCATCAGTAATTTCTTCAAACTCGGGTCCGACATTTTTAACAATGTGGACAATCACATCTTCTTCATTCATTGGCGTATCAATTAAAGCCATTCATCTGTTATAGCCTTCACCTGTTGTAGAAATTCAGCTACTGGTCTAGCTTCTCGTATAGTAAGGACTAGTCTTTCTTCTAGAGAAAAGACTCCATGTCCAACTTCGACATGAGTACAATCTTGCAGGTTTGTCCCAGTCTTGTTTCGAGGTTTCTGCACCTGCAATGAGAGGAACAACTATCTCTGAGGTTGATGCGAGAATCGAATGAAACAACAAACTAACCTGGCGTCACCTAGTTGTATAAACTGGATTTGGAAGGAGTTTATCTTCAATTTTGAGAAATTATTCGGGTCAGGCAAAAGTACCATCGATGTATTTCTGTAAATCATAACCAAAAGCTAGTGACAGAAACTGTGCTCCCTATGTGACATAATTTTTTCAGGTGTTAATTTCAGAGGTAGTTGGGCTGCTGCATTGGTACAGATACATTCTGTAACTAGAATTGGATGTCATCATTTTCTCCAAATTGCAATTCGATATATCTCCTTTTATCGTTTTTTAGCAATTAATCTAGAGTTGGTTTTTGCTAGCCAGCTCTGTTCTTCCTTGAAATTACATGCTGTGGGTGCTTTGCACTTGTCCCGAAAAGAAGTATCTCTCCCTTATTCTCCCGAAATTCACCAAAAACTGATACAAGAGGAACTCCCAATTAACGCCATCCTAAAACCACTGCTAATTTGTTTTCATCATGTTTCTCACTTTTCCTCTTCCATCTTTGTTTTCATTAATTCTTTGCCATGAAAGTTTAAGCATGCTTAATAAACTTGTTCAATTAATAAAATATACTAAAGTTTAATTGTCTCATATTTCGTTAGTGTAAAAATTAAGTCATTTTTAACGTATAACTTAAGTTATAAGAGATTTGATTTTGGATTTTCCTAATGTAAAGGGTTAAGATTTATTCTTTTATAATTTTTTATATAATATTAAATTACATGTCATGTGTCACAATCTCATTAAAAATATTTAGAATTTTAATTTATTTATTTATTTTTATAATTTTTCTTATTATCCTGCTCCATCTCTTCTTCTATATGGCACTAACTCTTTATCTCTATATCTTCTTCTGCTTCATATATTATTTACTTTTTATTGTTTTACTTTTTCTTTATCAATGAGAAAATTTTAACTACTCACAAAATACTAATTAGAGAAATTAATTTTCATAATAAATTTTCACATGATTATTTGTTGTTAGAAGTTAGTTTTTTTATTCCAATAATAGTTCAAAAATACTAGACTAACATAATTAAATATAGAAAGAATGATAAGAAAAAATAATTTTAATATTAAACATTATTAGCATGTATTTCTTTTTTATTTATTAAAATGAAAACAATAATTTATAATTTTTTTTAGAAATTGTTATGGGACATTTCTTTCTTTTATTTTCTTTTAATTTTTGATTTTTAAAACTTGAGAGATGTATCACCTAAAAATTAAGGATAGTAAAATATATTTTTTTTAATTACAATCCCACCCTCATTCCCAAGTTCGCAGGTATAGTAACTTTTTGGTCTTCAGAATTATATGATAGGCGAACTTTGTAAGGAAATAGGCTTTTAATATTTGACCTACGCTTTTAAAAGTACACAATACTATACTATATCCATAACTTTTAGTAAATGACGATTTGCTGGGGGGGGGTTCTTCGTACACCTTTATATCTATTTAAATTTTAATCCGATTAATCCTATTAAGATTTTAAATTTAAAAACAAATGCTACCTTATCAAAATACAAAGTAGACAAAATAAATTGCAACGAAACAAGTGAAAGGATGGCTTTGGGACCTTTAAAAACTTGGGGCCATCATAAGTACTATTGAAAAAAGAAAAAGAATGGAAGGGATGAATCTATCATCATGAAATATCACACCCGAATTAAAACTCTGTAAGGAAGATTCTTTGCCCTCATAATTAATCGGCCTGCATGGAAGTATTGAACCCTCTTGTCCACCACTCTTTGCTTGAGAGATCAGAGCAAAAATATTGCACATCATGCTGATGCTACAATTACCTCACTCACTCGTTAAGGCATGCTATATATTTTTCGGGTTCCAGTATCACACACCCACATGATGAAATCACAAGATGGAATCATAGTTTGACACGTGGCAAAGACAAGCATGATGTACAACTGGTGTAACTCAATAGTGCACTAGGGGTTATATTGTTTGTTTTTATCATGGTGGGGATGAAAAAATTTTTGATGTTGGAAGAAGATTAATTGATGTTTCAGCTGCTTTGATGGTGATGGTGATGGTGATGATGAGTGCGCCTGGTATAGCACGCCCTAATTCATCTTTTGAAGCAAGAGAATATTTGATGATGGTTTCTACTGCACGCTCAGTCCTCTCTCTTCAACCAAGATATGAATGAAAGATTTTGCACACATTTCCGAAGAAAAGAATATCCAGAATTTTCGGTAATTTGCCACTTGATATCAATCATAATCTTTTATCCTTTTCGCTCATCCAAAACCTCTTTTCTTTTCTTTTCTTTTCTTTTCTTTTTTCTTTTTATTTTTAGTTAATGCATTAATAGGGAATTATCCTCATGATTATCTTGCATGACATCTGTTATCCATACTCACATAGTCACATGTATAAATACTAAATGTCAAACTTCCATTGGTGTACGCACTAAAAAGAGTCCTAGAATGGGACTAATTCAAGGGAATTTTCATTTTTCAACTCTACGAATTCATTCACGTTAAATCAGTACTGGTTATTATTCGTCTTCTGCCTAGGCATGCACATGGCAAAGAGAACTGGTATGCGTGTGGGAAACCCTATCCATGATAATATTATATTTTTTGTAAAAGAAGGAAGCCCGGAAGACGACATAGATGTAAACCACGCGACCAAATCATTTTTAGAAATCCCACATTGCTTTCTCATTCTTTACCCTTTTTTTTTTTCGAAAATCTATGAGGATTTTTTTTGGCTCTTTTGACTCCTAAGCAGTAAGCACACAAACTTCGATAGATTTCACAACTCTGTCATACCAAACCTCATCATATTCATACTTTTGATTTTCCTGCCACCTTCGTATTTAAATTGCTGACCAGCTCTTCTGCTTTCCCCATCACTTAATCTCTCTCCATCTCTCTTTCTTTTTTCCGTTTGCGCAGCCACCTTGAGTTTGAGCAATTGTCTAACTAGATATGAGCCAAATTTCTTGCTCCAATGGACTTAACCATACAAATGGAAATGGTAATAGAGTTGACGAGCAAAACCTTGCACTAAAAGGTTACCGAAAGAGTTGCTGGTATGAAGAAGAAATTGAAGAAAACTTGAGATGGAGTTTTGCACTTAACAGGTATACACGGATCCATACATGAATATTCATATTGATTCATATAAAGAACATTTACCCCGATGGATGTTGCTTTTTTTATTCAGAAAAATCTATTGAACATACATTTGACCTTATTTTACAACTTTTTTTTCTTATTTATTGTTTGTTAGTGGAACAACTTTTTTACAACAAAATACGTCCAACAAGATCTGTAAGTAAATCTTCCAGAAGTAAAAAGAAGCAAACCTTTTTATTGGGTGAGACAAAAACGAAGTTTTAGCTGTCCAATTTTTTTAATTAATTGAAAAGGAGAGAACATTGTTGAAAAGAATCCATATCTTGACCAGAAAAAGACAGACAATGCATGATAAAAATGAAACATGTTACTTAGTGTTTTAATTACTTGTCTCGACACCTTTATTATCTGACGCAAATTAATAATCATCATGTGTTTTGGTCGCAGTATTTTGCACACTGGAGAGACACGGTATCAGGACATCGCACTGTTGGATACAAAGCCCTTTGGAAAGGTTAATTTAAATATTAAAAATAAGTAAATAAAAGGAATATAATAAAAAATAAAATTAATTATGATTTTTTCCCAATATATTTTTTCTCTCCTTCAACATAAAGGTTGATTTCTTTGTTTTTCATCACAGGCATTAGTGATTGATGGTAAGCTTCAGAGTGCCGAGGTAGATGAATTTATCTATCATGAATCTCTTGTTCATCCAGCACTTCTTCATCATCCGAAGTAAATATTAATTTCTTTTTTCCTTGATGTTTATTTTTCCTTTTGGGGGGGTTTTATTTTAGCAACTGATGTGTTGTTAGCTTCGTTATGCTGATTATGATCGTATAAAGCGTTTATTTTTTGTGTGTAATTATAGTCCAAAAACCATTTTTATCATGGGAGGAGGTGAAGGTTCAACTGCAAGAGAAATACTTAGACATAAAACTGTAGAGAAAGTTGTCATGTGTGACATCGATGAGGTAATAAAATTTCCCATTTTTCCCCTTTTACTCTTTATAACTCAATTTTTGTTTTATCCTTAATTGTACTTATATTCATTGGAAAATAATTAATTTGATGATCGACATCTACATTCTATTCGTTTTCTATAACGTGAGTGAGTTAGAAATTTCTTTAATTAAAGATCATTTTCTCTTATTTGTAAAATAAAGAACTTACGACCCATAACATAAAACTTTTTTATGTGGAGCAGGAGGTGGTAGAGTTCTGCAAGTCTTACTTGCTTGTCAACAGAGAAGCATTTTCTGACCCAAGACTTGAGCTAGTCATCAATGACGCCAGGTTTCACTATTCACTTTCAAGTTTTCACTCTCATAGTCACTACGACAATAAGTACTAACATTAGCAATAATTAATAAATATGGTATGTATAATCGTATATGTATCTCAGGGCTGAGCTAGAGAATAGAAAAGACTGCTACGATGTTATAATAGGCGACTTGGCTGATCCAATTGAAGGAGGCCCATGTTATAAACTGTATACCAAATCTTTCTACGAATTCACTGTGAAATCTAGACTCAATCCTGGGGGCATATTCGTCACGCAGGTATACAAAATCATGAATTGAATCTGTTTATGTATGCAGGAGCCATGGCCAAGTATGTGTAAGAAACACAAAAAGAAGTTGACCCTCTTCTGTTCATATATCTTTTTACTTTTTTAGGCAGGGCCAGCTGGAATTTTCAGCCATACAGAGGTATTTTCTTGCATTCACAACACTTTAAAGCAAGTTTTCAAACGTAAGTAATTAATTAATTTGTTTTATTTTTCTTAAGTATTATTACAACCAAAGTCAGATCAAACTTAATTAATTAATCTTCTAAATATTATGCAGATGTTGTGCCTTATTCAGCTCATATTCCTTCCTTTGCTGATACATGGGGATGGGTCATGGTACAATAACCAGCACTACTCACAGTACTCTATTTTAGTCTTAATAATAATTGTTATAAGGTTGGTTAAGAATTGATGAAAACTGATTGCAGGTTTCGGATTCCCCATTTACGCTAAGTGCTGAAGAGCTAGACCTGAAAATGAAAAAGAACATCAAAGATGAAAACAGATACCTTGATGGCAAAACAATTTCATCTGCCTCGAGCTTGAGCAAAGCAGTTAGAAAATCGTATGGCCATTATTGCCCTTAATTAGTCCACACTGATGTATTTTAATTATTTCTCTCAATTAGTATTTGAATGGTTTTAATGTAAGTAAATCGGTGTTTGACAGACTGGACAATGAGACTCATGTTTACACAGAGGGATCAGCAAGGTTCATATATGGATATGGCAGTGCCCTCAAACAAAATCAAGCATGATCATGCGAGAAGTGGAATAGAACTGAGCGCGCATATATATATATATATATATATATATGTACAAGGCTGAAAGTGAAGCGTAATTTTATCTTCCTATTTTTTTTTTTGGTCCCCCTTGTATGGTTTCTAATCTTATAATTAATTGTCTATTTTTCTTACTTTTACTTTGCTTGTATACTTACTTGGAAGGTAAGATATATTAAAGAAAATGGATCTTTGTTTGTGTTATCTGTCTTGTCTAAGTTAGATATCTCTGGAACTTTATTTCATTCTGTATAATTTGTTTCATTTGGTAACACTTGCAAAATTAATCAATATGCAAAGCTTCTCCAAATCAAATTACCCTTTCAAATTTAGAGCATAAATCCAAGTATTTTTCCAATTGAGATGTTGTGATTTTAGAACAATATTTTTGAAAATGTCACATCCGGGTGTAAAAACAATTTTATGAATTTTTAAAATTATCACTTTAATTAAAAAAAATTTCAATCAATGTCACTTCAATTCCTAGACATAAGTAAATCAGCCATACAGCAAATGGACTCGGATATAGTGCTCAGCTTTATACTAGTAAATGCATTCGTGTAATTGGTAATTAATAAATAATAAATGATAATATAATGACCAAGTAAATTGTAACTTTATATAGATAAACATATACAGGAGTCAAATAATTTATAAAAGATTATGTAAATATGAGATAAACATTGAACAATTTGAAAAGTTAGGCCAAGAGACCAAAGTGACATTGAACAAAAATGATAACTTATATAGATATTAAAAATATTTTACTTAATTTTTTTTTATACGTGAAAAATTTTAATTTATCGAATTAAAAACAGGTACGAGACAATCGTCATATTCAAAGAAGTGGTTCAAATAAAATTCATGATCTGATTTTCTTAATGATTCAATAAGAGTTTATGGTAATTCAAGCTCGAAATCGATGCAAACGTTATCCAATAAATCTTACCCCCAAATCATTTTTAAGAGATTTTATCTAAAATGTTAAATATAGTGAATAAAATGATAATTTATGAAACATTAAGAATTGAAGTAAAATTATCCTATTCAAAGAAGTGGTTCAAATAAAATCTACGATCTGATTTTCTTAATGATTCAATAAGAGTTTATGATAATTCAAGCTCGAAATCAATACAAATGTTATCTAATAAATCTTACCCCACATCATTTATAGGAGATTTTACCTAATATGTTAAATATAGTGAATGAAATGATAATTTATGAAACATTAAGAATTGAAGTAAAATTATCCTAAATTAGATTCCTTTGGTATCAAATATGAGTGAAAAAGCCAATGAATTCAGTTAAAAATTAGGGTTTATCAAATATTTTTTAATTTATTTTTAAAATGAAAACTTATAATATCAAGTACACCATCATTCGGTGTGAACAATGCTTCCACAAGAAAACAGGCGGGATCCAGCTGAGCTTCTAAGCCTGAATACTCTACTGATCTGTTGTACTGAAACAAAAGCGCCCAAACTTATAGGGCTTGAGTTCTCTATGGAATTCATAGTATTGGGTCACATTCAAAGGAAGATGCAATGGCCTAGACAAGTTCTTTTTACACATTTCATGTGTCATTCAATCATTTCATTAGTTTTTAATTAGTTCCTATGTGAATTGTGAAATAGAGAAAACAGAAAAATGAAATGATTTTTAAAAAAAAATGGAATGGAAAATGAACTTTTTATGGCCTTTTCATCGTCCTTAAGTATACCTAAGCAAACAATTTCCTTTGCAATGGTTGGCATTGGCACATACAGATCCCACTAATAAAACACCCATCTATCAGAAACATTATTCATACTTTTTTCTAAATAATTTCTTTAATTTTTAACAACAAATAACTTTGTTCTGTTTAAGAATTTATGGGAACCTAAAATTTTGAAATAATTTTAATATAATTTTGTAACTTTTGTAAAATTAAAATAGGATTACATTGAATTTAATCTTGTTAACGCAATTTAATTAAGTTACAAACCAAATCACTCATATCCATTGTATTAATTTTGAATCTAACCTAAAAATTTAATAAAATTAAGATCACCATTAAAAAAAAAAAAAAAAACTCTTTGAATTAATTAGCAAAAGATTGCTACAAACTTAACATCCTTCCTCTAAGCATAATTTCATACATATCTAGAATGAAAGTTGGATTTTTCCACCTTTAGATAAAAATGATAATCTTATTTCTGTTTCAAAATTTTAAAATAAATTGAACAAAAGAATAAAAACACAAAATTATAAATTTGAGCCATTTTTTCTTCTTTGGCCTCTTTCTATTCTATTTTCAATAGTTGGCTAACTTGGCTTTATTATCATACAAGGAGCTATCAAGGGATATAAATGCATGTTTTAAATATTTAATTTTTTAAGAAAAACATAAAAAAATATTGTTAGTGTTTAAAATATAAGCATAATAACATACTATAGCATTTATAAATTGATTCGCATATATTAAGATTATAATGTTAACAGAGGTGGTAAATAGGTTGGCCTGAACTGACATGGCATGACTTTGCCCATAAACAATAAAAGTTTGGCTTGATCTGATTCATTCAATAGATTATGTTCGGTCGAAAGGCTAAGTCCAGTCACCATGTTCAAGACGAGCTTGTGATAATATACCTAACTTGGCATTGCCTGTGGCTTTATTTTTACAAGTTGACCCGTTTATCAATTTTATATATATATATAATTTAATTATTTATTATATTTTTATTTTTTAAATAACAAATTTATTTATTTATTTTTTAAGATTAAATGAATGCAAATTATATTCTTCTCAAACTTTTACTTAATACCAATAAATTCAATTCATAATAATAATGAATCAAAACCAATGTATATTTATAATATACAACAAAATACAAATTAAAATTTAGATTAAATTAATTTAAGTTAAACTAATTTTTTATTCAATACAATTAAATAACAAATAAAACTTGCTTTATTAATTTAATTGATGGATTTTATTGAAAAATTATGTTAATATATAATATATTATATGTGTTTTTAATTTTATATATCAACTAATTAATTATCAATTTGAATATTTAAAAATTAAAATATTTGATTAAATTATAATTAAAATATATAATTAATTATCAACTTATCATTTTATATTAAATTTTAAATATAATACTAAATTACTATCTTTTATTTTTGATCAATAAAAATAATAAAATAATATTTATATAAATTACTAATCAAATTAATATATTATCAAATTTTTGTATGCTTACTGGAACTGTCAAACAAACTTTTATAAATTTACTTAAATAAATATATACGTTAATATCTTTATATTATTTTATTTATAATTAAGGATAATTGATTATCACATATTATATTTTGATAATTTTACATTTAATTGATATCAATCAATAATCAATAATCAATATAATTATCTATTATAATACTAAATTAAGTATTTAAGTTGTGCCTATAAAATACAAACTATAATCAAAATAAAATTAGTTATTATAATTTAGTTATTTGTTAACAAACTAAATTTTAATTTTTCAAAGTTGTAAGTTATAAATATATTGTTATTAATTATTATTTAAAATTCAAAATTTTAATTTAATAAATTTATAATTTATTTTCGATATGAAAACCTTTATTCTGTAATCGTTGTAATCATACTGTTTAGTACATATTTAATGCTTTCACATGAATCACATATTTTGGTACATTAAACTGAAATTCCCAAAATAGACACCTTGTCCATTCTTATAATTGTTGGTTGAGTAAAATTTAAGATAATATTACATTAATAAATTTGTGATAAAAATTTTGTCTCATATTTATGAATTTATTTTTAATTTATCATAATGTGAAACTTACTGATATGTATATACAATACAATTGTCATATTAATTAATGGTAAATTTCATATTTATTGATCCATTAAATTTACTTATTAATGTCAATATTTATACAAATTTTATAGGTATAATGTTATTAATTTAGACAATAATCCATACCATGTATGAAATTAAGTTGAAAGATGATATCTGAAGCGTGATGATTCACAATTTAAAA
>JAVXUL010000010.1:5683809-5697310 GCA_035590515.1 Trichilia minutiflora | reverse complement strand
GAAGAAGCTTAAAAGAAATTAAGGGAAACAAACAATTTCTCTATACAATGCCCTTAATGATGTTTGTTATTATGACATATTTGGAATGCAAAAATTTCTTAGACTAGATACTATTTAAACTTTTTCATTTTTACATGAGTAATATATAATAATAACTCTGATAGGAGCGAGTTTGGAATTGTGTGGTTAGTCGCATAATTTTGAATTCAATTTTTTGGGTGTGTCTATAATTTAAGTGGGGAGTCATGACGATAGGATATTGCACTAATCTTCTTCGAAGATTCGTTGAGATACACATAAATTAGTCCGGACACCTCGATTAAAAAATATATATATAATAATAATTAATATATTTGTTCTAAAAAGGGTATTCTCCACAATGACGGGTAAATTGGTAATTGCACTGATATTTATTAATTAAAATAAATATTTAAAAATTTTAAGATTAGTTATTGCTCCTCTGAGTTTTATTACAACGCATATCACGTGTTATTAAAAGTACGTTTTTTAATGGAATTGCCACGCAATCCACATGCTATAAATTCGCCATGTTTGATGTTTGTCCAGTTCCCAACACTCCAATTACGCAGATATCCTCCGATAATCCGATTATCCAACCATTTGCCAATAGCCTCTCTTTGTAGTAAGCCAGGTATGCCATCTACTTCAAAGAGCTTAGAACATTTTAGAGCTTGATTGGGATAATTTTTTAAAAAATTTTAATTAATTTTTATTTTTTATAAAAAAATTATAATTAAAATAAATTATTTAATATAATAGATGAAATAAATTTTTTTATTAAAATTATTATAAAAGATATTTAATTTAATTAAATCAAAATATTTAAAAAATAAGTTAAAAATAATATTTTTATAATTAAATAAATATTATAAGTACACAAGAAAAAAAACTCTTCTTTTTTAGTTTTTTAAAAAGTTATTTTATATTTTAAATATAATTTTTTTTAATTTTATCTATTTAACCTAATTTTTAACAAAAAAAAGCTTGATAAATATTAAAAAATGATAAATATTTAAAAAAACTGAGTCAAACGAATATTTAATATATTAATAAATTTTTTTATAAAAAATATGCTATATCATGAATATAAAAGATTTGTATTTTATATAATATTAATAAATATTATTTTTAATATATATATAAATTATTATTTATTATTTTATAAAATTATTAAATCAATAATTTATTATTATTAATAAAATTTTTGAAAAATAAAAAATGAAATTGAGGATATAAATTTTTTTATTATATTAATTTAATAATAAATAAAATTAAATATATTAAAGAATTTAATTATATTTATAATATGTATTTTATATATCTGTAAAATTTCTGAAAAAAACAATCCATAGACATATGCTCTTAACTATTGGTCAATTTTTTCTTAGTTCTTTTCATCATCTAAATCTGCAACGTCATTGGCTGGAATACACGCGGACGCGGTCATAGACGGCAAACCAAAAGCCGGGCCGGTACCCGAAGCATCGTCACTACCTTCGAAACAGGGGTATTTGAATAAATTAACGTTTATTTCATTTAGTATTGGGCAGATAAGCGTGTGGGCCCCTGTCTACTCGGCTTTCATTACAAGAGGCTTGAACTCTGAGTCGACAAACATCGATCTTTATCTTTATCTCAACCTCCAAGGCCCTATAAAATCGTCTCTTTACCTCCCCCCTGGGAGACTTTCTAGCTTTCTATTCGACATCATTTTGCTCTTCTAGCTTTCAGAATTTAGCTCATTTCTTCACTTCAGCCATGGATTCTCCCCTCAATTGCCTCATTTTTGGTATGTATTTTTTTATTTCCTCTTCTTAATTATTTTCGAAAATTCTGATTGTTCTGATCATTGGTTGAATTTGGTTTCTCTGAGACAGATTTGGATGACACTCTGTACCCTTCAAATACTGGAATAGCTCAAGCTGTTAAGAGAAACATTGAAGGTTACAACTTTTTTTTAATCGAAAAAATGATAAATTTAAAGGTTCTCTTGACTTATTTTGACGACTGATTGAGGTTTTATATTTCCCTTTTTTCTGCAGATTTTCTCATTGAGAAATGCGGATTCTCAGAAACCAAAGCTTCAAGGCTAAGAGTTGAGCTTTTCAAAACTTACGGCAGCACTCTTGCAGGCTTGCGTGTAATTGCTTTTAAATGCTTCAAGTTTCTTTATTTTTGTTTTTTTCAACAGATTCATTATATTTGATTTTTTTTGGCTTTTCAGGCTTTAGGCTATAATATTGATGCCGATGATTACCACGATTTCGTGCACGGAAGGTTGCCGTATGATGTAATTAAGCAAGATTCTCAGTTACGCAACCTCTTACGTAGCATCAATCAAAGAAAGATCGTAAGTAAATGGAAAAAAAATTATAATACGTTTTTTTCAATAATATTTTAATTAATTAATTAATCAATTAGCTATTTTTTCTTTTTCAGATTTTCACCAATTCGGATAGGAACCATGCAATGAAAAGTCTGAAAAGACTAGGATTAGAAGACTGTTTTGATCAAATAATCTGTTTCGAGACAATGAATCCGAATCTCCCGAATGCATCTCGTCCCGATGAATTCCCGGTCGTTCTGAAACCTTCAATGGAAGCCATGAAAATCACCCTCGATGTTGCTCATGTGGATCCTCGACGCGCTGTAAGATCATATTCATCGCGTCTAATCTTTTTTTTGTCAATTGTTTATTTTGAAATCTTCCATTTCAACCGACAACAACTATGAAAGTCCAATAGCACATTTTGAAACGGATGTTTGGTTTGGCAGCTCTTTTTAGACGACAATATTAGGAATATCAGCGCTGGAAAGGCTGTGGGACTACGCACCGTTTTGGTAAATTCTCCTTTTTTTCAAATTTTCTTGATTATTATAAAATTAATTTTCTAATCAATTCAGAAAAAATAATCTGATTTATTTGCTCTCTATTGTTATTGAAGGTTGGAAAGACGGGTAAAATTAAAGAGGCGGATTATGTACTGGAGAATGTCAACAATTTAGCTCAAGTAGTTCCAGAAATATGGGTATGTCAATCGGACGGTGGTGAGCCAAGAATCAGCCGTACCAGGAGTGAACTGGAATCCATTCTCACGACCACTCCTGTTGGAGCCTAATCAGAACCTTCCAAGTTTTGTTTGTAGCACCACTGTGTACATACCATGTTAAGAATAATTTGTACAAGTGTTGATATGTATCATCGATGTTAATGGGCTTTCCGTGTATAAGAAAATGTAAATGCTCCCATCCAATTATATGTTGTGTTACAAAAAATGTTCAGTGTTATTATTGTTGTTGTTGCTAATAATTAAAGGATATAATGAAAAGTTGATGAAGCCTTTTCGAGAAGTTTCGCAATGATATTGTGATGCCTTTGTTATTTTATGCCACGATCATGATGTTTCATTGTAAATAAATAAATGTTTCAATAGGAAATGCTACGTCTGTCCATTCAATTTGTAGTGTTACCAAAAGGGTATCGATACAAGATTGTAAGATCGTTGGGATTGATGTTTTGTATTGGTTGTATATAGAATAATTAAATTTATTATTTTTTTTAGATTATAAATAAGAAAAGATTGATGAGTTTTAAAGCATTAAGATAAATTGAGAATATTTAAGTTTTTGATTTTTTATAAAATTAGGTTTATAAGTTATTTGAATTTTTAAAAATAAATCGTGTTTTTTTTTTAATTTAAAATTTATACTCTTTTTTTATTTATAAGTTTAAAGTATTTTTCTAAATTTTATATTCTCTTATTTTGAAGATAGTAAAATATTCTGTTCGATTTTATTGATGGACATATGTCACATTAATCAAAATACGTAAATATTGGTATTTTATTTTTTTTATTTTGTTATTTAGTTATTCAAAATCTCTTTTGATAATTTATGAAAATATTCTCCCATCAAATTAGTATCAGAGTATCTTTCGAGATTTTAACAATGATAATAATAACAAAGACTCATATTAAAAAATTTAATTGGAGTGTCAACTTTGAATATCGCAGTTTAAGATAAAAACCATCCTAATTTATGATGGGGTTGAGTTAGCTCTTCAAGAAGAGGTGAAAAAGGCTGAGTATTTAGACAATAAAGATTTTACTGCTACGAATATAAAGATGTGTATTATCTTAAATCTCTCCGATGAAGTTTTACAGGAAATCGTCATTGAAACAACTATGAGAGATACATAAGAGAAATTGAAAGCTTTGTATATAAAGAAGTCAATGGAGAATTGACTTTATTTGAAGTAATCTGTGTATATGCTTTGAATAATAAAAAGTATATTTATACTCACACATCTTAATAAATTTGATTCTATTGTTATGGATTTGGCAAATATAGATATCAAAATAGATGATGAAAATCATACCCTATTATTATTGTGTCCTCTTCCTCAATCCTTTAAATATTTTAATGATACTATGATTTATGAAAATGATACAATTTTGTATCAAAAATGTAAATCTGCTTTAAAATCTAAGGAACAGATTAATAGGGACATAACTGAAAAAAATAGTGAAAATCAAACAGGAGGCTTAATTGTTAGAGGTAAATTAGATAAAGACTTCGAAAATAAAAAATCTAAAATTAGATCTAAATTCAAATATAAGAATTTAGAGTGTAATTGCTGTCTAAATGTTTTAAGTTAAAGAATAAAGAAAAGTACAATAAGAAAACTGTTAAGAAAAATAATGAAACCGCCGAAACTAGTGTTGCAGCAAGTGAGTAGTGAAAATATTTTCTTTGTAACGGATGATAAATAAAGTCTAAAAAATAAATAGATTTTAGATTCAAATTATTCTTATCATATGTGTCCTAATATGGATTTATTCTTCACTTATGAATCTTATAATGATGGAATTATTTTGAAGGGTTATAATGTTGTTTGCAATATTATGGGTAAGGGTACAATCCGAATTAAAATATATGATGGTATTATGAGAACGCTTACTAATATTATACATATTTCTAATTTAAAAAAGAATCTCATCTCTTTGAATACCCTAACGGTACTTAGGTACAAGTATTTAGTTAAAGGTAAAGTTTTAAAAGTTAGTAAAGGTGCTCTTGTGATTATAAAAGCTTATAAGTTTGGTAGTTTATATATCTTATAGGGATCTTTAGTTATATATTCTATTGTAGTCTCTACATTATCTTTATCTAGTTTTGACATCATCAAATTATGATACATGCGATTATGCCATACGAGTGAGAAGAGCTTAGTCATATTGAGCAAAAGAGATCTTCTTTGTAGACAAAATACTGGACCGATGGAGTTATATGGGTATTGTATTTTTGAAAAGTAGAAAAGAGTTAGCTTCAGTTTACCAATAGTTCACCGGACAAAAGGTACTTTAGATTATATTTATTCAAATCTTTGGGGACTTCACATATTCCGTCTAAGGGTGATGCCAGATATATGTTGACTTTAATTGATGATTATTCAAGAAATGTTTGGATTTATTTTTTGAAGTAAAAAAATAATATTTTCTTAACCTTCAAGCAATGAAAAGTTATGATTGAGAAATAAATAAGAAGATAGATCCAGCAGATTAAAACAGATAATAACTTAGAATTTTATGAAGGTAAATTCAATAAATTTTATAAAAATAAAGAAATTATTCAATACCACATAGTTAAGATGACGCCTCAACAGAATGGTATAACGGAGTGGATGAACAGACCTTTTTTGAAAAGAGCTCCTTATATGATCTTTAATGCAGGTTTGATAAAAGAATTTTAGGCACAAGAAATCTTTATTGCTTGTCATATTATTAATCGTGTACTTTTTGCAGCTATTAGTTTTAAAATTCATAAGGAAGTTTGGTTAAATACTCCTGTAAATTACTCTGACTTGAAATTCTTGAGTGCCCAGCATATATGCATATGAATGAAGAAAAATTGGAGCCTAGAGTTAAAATGGGTATTTTCCTTAGGTATGCTCCTGGAGTAAAAAGATACAAATTATAGTATTCAGGTCCTAAATTCCTAAAATTTATAATTAGTAGAGATGTTACATTCGATGAGTTGTCTATATTGTCCTTAAAAAAAGTATTATGATATTTGTAATTCAAGTAAGAATGATAGTATATAGAAGTAGGTGGAGATAGAGATCGACAGTTCTATTTCTTCTCAGTCAAGTTTCTCTACAACTTAGTTAAAGCCAGCAGAGACATATAAATTTCTTGAAGATAATTCAGAGGAGGAGCAATATTCCATGGTCGGAGACAGACCAAGGAGGGAGATTCAACCACCATCGAGATATACAGATATGGTCGTATATGCTTTGATAATTGTAGAAGAAACATATGGAGTTGGTGAACCTTTTACTTACTCAGAAGCAATTTCTTGTAATGATTCATGCAAATGGTTAATTACAATGAATGAAAAAAATTAAATCTATCCATAAAAATAAAACTTGGGTTCTTGTAGAGTCGCTTTCAGAAAAGAAGATTGTTGGTTGCAAATGGATTTTCAAAAAAGAAGAAGGTATTTCAGGGGTTAAAGATAATAGGTATAAAGCAAGATTAATTACAAAGGGTTACAGTCAAATACAGGGTATTGATTTTAATGATGTTTTTTCATCTGTGATTAAGTACAACTCTGTTTGTGTTTTACTTGCTTTGGTGTCCATGTATGATTTGGAATTAGAACAACTTGGTGTTAAGACAAATTTTTAGCACGGTGATTTCAAGGAGCAAATTTTTATGAAGCAACCCGAGGGTTTTGAAGTTAAAGGGAAGGAAGATCATGTTTGCTTATTGAAGAAATCTCTATATGGGCTAAAACAATCTCTGAGACAGTGGTATAAAAGGTTTAATTCTTTTATATTGAGTCATAGTTATTCACGGAGTATGTATGATAGTCGTGTTTACTTTCGAAAATTGAAAGATGATTCTTTCATTTATCTGTTACTTTATGTTGATGACATGCTCATTACTGCTAATAATCCGAAAGAAATTCAAATTTTGAAGACTCATTTGAATAACGAATTTGAGATGAAAGATTTGAGAGGAGCTAAGAGAATTCTTGGTATAGAAATTAAGAGAGAACGAGGAGGTAGAGGATTGTATTTGTCACAGAAAACTTACCTTGAAAAGGTTTTGGAAAGGTTTCGTATGAAGAATGCAAAAGCTGTTAGTACTCCGCTTGCTAGCCATTTCAGATTATCAGTTGCTCAGTCACCAAAGTCAGATGAAGAAAAAGATTATATGGCACATGTACCATATTCAAGTACAGTTAGGAGTATTATATATGCTATGATTTGTACACGTCCTGATATTTCACAAGCATTTAGTGTTGTTAGCAGATATATGTCTAATCGAGGGAAAGAACACTGGCAAGCCATGAAGTGGATTCTCAGATACTTGAGTGGCACTTCAAACACTTGTTTGGAGTTTGAAAGAAATAGTGACACTTTGATTGATTTTGTGGATTCTGATTATGCTGGAGATCTTGATAAAAGAAGATCAACTATAGGCTATGTATTTTGCATTGGTGGATGTGCAGTTAGTTAAAAAGCTATTTTACAATATGTTGTAGCTTTATCAACTACGAAAGCAGAATATATGGTAGTGATTGAAGTAATCAAGGAAGCCGTATAGGTAAAGTGTTTGTTTGGCGAACTCAGTTTACATCAAGGTGTTACTATCGTTCATTGTGACAGTCAAAGTGCTGTTCACTTGACTAAAGATCAGATGTATCATGAGAGGCTGAAGCATATCGATGTGAAATTTCATTTTATTCAGGATTTTATAACTGAAGGAAAAGTTCTTATTTGAAAGATTAGTACCAAGGACAATCCTGCTGACATGTTTACAAAACCTCTTCCAGTTTAGAAGTTCAAGAAGTGTTTGAGCTTGATTGGTGTTCATTGATAGTGGCTTAAGCCTGTTAGGGTTTGTTTGGGTAAATATGCAGGTGGTACATGGAACCTCATCAGCAAAGGATGTCGCATTTTCATCCTAGGCATTTCACTTCTTCAGGTGTATTCAACTTTAGGACCCAGGGAGTTCGCCCCTTAGGGAATCCTGCCTCAGGTTTCTAGGCCCAGCTCTCAAAAAATTTCACCTTAGGTCCCTAGAAGACAGCCTCTGGAGGAACCCCGCATCGGGGCCTGGGAATTCACCTTCTCAGGCAAACACGCCTTAGGTCCCAAGGACCCGATTTCTTAGGAATGCAAGACAACCCTCAGAATTGCCCCCCCGAACTCAAGGGCGTCTCAGGGTGTCTCCTCTTCACCAACACTAATGTAACCTTCAGCTAGAGAACCTTGACCACATGCCCTCATAATAAAAAATGGGAATGACCACTGACATGGCAGGCCTTGTAACACCCTGCCCTAGGGGCTGCCTATCCCATCCATCACCCATCTCCAGACAAGGTGGCAGGAGCAGACCTAGAAGTAACAAGAATGTTAGCTATAACATTAATAGAAGGCGACTGCACCTCGTCCAAAGTCGCCAAAGTCCCATCATTCCCATTCTCTAATGCCTAGTCACATCACCAGGGCACTATATAAAGGGGGGTCTCTATCGAGGAAGGGGTTTCGATTCTCTCTTGATATTCGTGGACTTCAAACCTTGATTCCAGAATTTGACATTTCAGCTCTCAATACAACCTTCTTGCCATTTTTTTCTCCTTGACTGTGGGTAAAAATCTCCTTCTTCTTATATTCTACTTCGGTTGGTTTATCGAAAGTTAGCATATATTTTCTCATCGTATTTGACTTAAACATCGGAGTTTTGTAATCAGGATACTCACCCGATGTGACTCCTAGTGTGTTATTATTTTTACAGGCTTAGGAGGTGAAGCTTCGCCAGAAACAGTCAAATATCCGATGATTTTTTGATGGAAGGCCCATCGTCTGATAACAGCCACGTTACCCTCACACCTCACCAGTTGAGTAATTCTTAGTTGGCTGTGATAAGGTTCCACAAACAATTCTTGTACCAACAGTTGACGTTGTCTGTGGGAAGCAAACAAAAATCCATTGAAGCACCATTTGGTGAAAGAAGGAAGAAGGAAAAGTATTTTCCAAAAGTTTTGCTAACTTAGAAAGCGAGAAGATAGCAGAAAGAGGATAAGAGGATGAAGGTTCTAGGTTCAGCAAAAGCATTGCTTGTGGAGGAGGGAGAACTCCCCTGATATGGGAAGGGCTTCGTTCAGGAGATAGACACACAGATAGACTCTTGGCCAATAGGGCTGAAGTATTAGAGAGGGAACTTCTGGAGGTTAGAAAGCAAATGGTTAGAGAACCCATATCCTTGGAAGAAGGGAGAACTCCATTTGCCCCTGAAAAATAGGAAAATCAAACTTCTCGAAGTGACCGTACAGAAAGAGCTCGGGGATTCAAAAAGGTGCATGGCTATGTACCTAAGCCCAGACTGACAGTCGAACAAAAAGGAAAGGCTAAAATGACTGAAAGGCTGGAGGAGCCTCGCACGCCTCAAGAGATTAACACCCACTTCAAAATCTACGATGGACGTGAACATAGAAGAAACAACGTTGACAAAAATTATAGAGGGGCGAGGCAATCAGGGATGGAGCCCAATCTAGCCTCCACCGACATGAAGTTCTTCTTTAACGAGAAGCATGCTCTAGAAAGGGAAGCAGCAGCAATCGTCGGCAAAAGGGAGATGGAAGAATGTATAAAGAGGATGCTATGTGAAATGGGAGCATACAACGTCCCTGCTTAGGGAAGGAACCCAGGAGCAAAGAAAACCCCTACTTCTGGGTTCAAGTCCCCCCTTTCAGAGGAAATCTTATCCTTACTCCTCTACAAAGAAGATCAAGATACCCCAGTTGCCCCTATTCAGGGAAGACGGATCTATCCCTGAACGTTGACATGTTCAGAGAAATGATACTGATTCAGGGCTTAACCTAGCTGCAAATATGCAAATCATTTCCTTTGACTCTAAAGAGGCTAGTAAGGCGTTGGTACAAGAATTTGCCGTCATCCAACATCAGCAGCTTCGACCAACTGGTGACCCTCTTTGAGACCACCGGTCAAAACTTGAGCACCTTACTGTCAATTTACCAGGGAGCTGGGAAAACCTTGAAAAACTTCATGTGAAGGTACCATGAGGAAGTCATGAAGTTAAGAGCTTATCATCACCCTTTAGCTCTAGAAGGATTGAAGAAAGGCCTACGATTGAAAAGAGCTTGGTATGCTGTTCATCGACGTACAGTAAATACATATGAAGTCGCCCGGATGGAACTGCTTGATGAAATTGAGATCGAAGGAGTGATGCTCTTAAGGTTGTAAGAAGAGGCCCGAGCGGCCCCAACCAAGAAAAAACACCCTCAGGATACGTGGCAGAAGGAAAATGAAACTCGCTATGGGAATCCCAGGTACAACAAGGGAGATTGGGGTCAAAAAAAGTTTTTATCATGGTATCCCAAGGATGATCGGCCATCAAAATAACCCCCAGGTAGAAACTCTCTCATGAGAGTGGAATAAATGGCTGTCCAAAGATTCACTCCATTGAAAGTTCCTTTGTCTGAGATATATGAGTACGTAAAAAGTCGAGGACTCTTGGCATCGCATCCCCAAGCCATAAAAGCAAAGATGTCCAAAAAGAACAAAGGCCGATTCTGTTAATTCCACAAAGAGGGTGGCCACACCACTGATCAATGCAGGGACCTACCAAATCAGATTGAAGTACTAGTCGAAAATAATTATCTCGCAAATTATATTAATTCTCAGCATATCCTCCCTAGAGATGGGTAACATCAAGACGACAAAGATTATCCAGGGCCAGACCCAGGCGTCATGGTCATCTCAAGGGCTTTCACCTTGGCGAGATTATCAAACAACTCTTGTAAAAATTATGCATGATACCCACTGCCCAGTCACATCATAGATGTTCAAATGATGAATAAGTGGGCGGACAAGAGACCGAGGATTGCCACCATCCCCATTATGTTCACTGATGAAGCTAAAGTAGGAGTCCACTATCCTCACGATGATGCCTTGGTAGTGACAATGGGGATTACTTCCAAACAGGTTAGCAGAATCCTGGTCGATAAGGGTAGTTTAGTCAATATAATCTTTAAGGATACACTGGATGCCCTAGGCATTGAAGATTTAGAATTGGCCCCATCTAATTCTACTTTGTATGGATTCGAAGATTCCTACATCACCCCTTGGGGTCAATTCAGTTGCCAGTAATAATGGGGGAAAGGCCTTATCAAAAGACCGTTATGATATATTTTCAAGTAGTCGATTTAAAAATCCCCTACTCTGCCATCCTGGGAAGACCCTTCTTCAGAAATACTACAGCAGTGAAAAGCATCCATTACCTGATACTGAAGTTCAGAGTGGGGGAAGGGATTGGCATCATAAAGGGTAATCAAAGGGAAGCGAGGTTGTATTTCACCACCTCCTTAAAATAAGCTTACTATATCCGCGAAAGATCCTTGGAAGCTTTCCCTGACCATACCAAAGATCCTACCCCTAAAATTAGTAAAAGAAATGGGATTGGAGGTACAACCCGTAGCCTCCACTAGCGGACAGGCCAGGAACATACAAGCTAGCCCGAATCGATGGCAACATCCTGAGTAAAACTTGGCATGCGGAGACGCTCAAGAAATATTACCCTTGAGGGAACTCCCCCTCAAGTTGACTAATTTGTAATCACGTAACATTTCTTTTACCATTCTTTCCTATAAATAGAGAATAAAATGTTCAAAACTTCTTTTAGCATCTCCCAGAATTTTTCTGCTCTAATATTTTCCTTAGTGTAAGTTTGGTCGTGCGCCATAAAATCCCTTAACACTTAGTAATTTCTAAAAATCCTATCCGTTCTAGGTGTCATAAGCCCTTAAGCCTCGATTAGACATCCTTAGCGTCTAAGACCTGATTTATGTTAAGGCGTGGTAAACCCTGTTTGGGCCAAATCCTTTTAAGGTTAAGATTGATCGTGAACCCTAAAATCCTTTAACACCTAGTCATTTATAAAAATCATATTCGTCTTAGGTGCCATAAGCCTTTAAGCTCGGATAGGCATCATTAGCATTTAAGACCTGATTCATGTTAAGACGTGGTAAACCCTGGTCAGGCCAGGTCCTTTTTAGGTTAAGGTTGACCGTGGGCTCTAAAATTCCTTAACACTTAGTCATTTCTAAAAATCCTGTTCGTTCTAGGTGCCATGAGCCCTTAAGCCCAGATCAGGCATCCTTAGCGTCTAAGACCTGCTTTGTGTTAAAGGGTGGTAAACCCTGGCCAGACCAGGTCTTCTAAAATTCTATCCGTCCCAGGTGTCATAAGCCCTTAAGCTCGGATCTGGCATTCTTAGCGTCTAAGATCTGATTCGTGTTAAGACATGGTACACCCTGGCCGGGCCAGGTCCTCTAAAAACCCTGTCCATCCCAGGTGCCATAAGCCCTTAAGCCCGGATCAGACATCCCTAACGTCTAAGACCTGATTTATGTTAAGACATGGTAAACCCTGGCCAGGCCAGGTTCTCTAAAAATCGTATCTGTCCTATATGCCATAAGCCCTTAAACCCGGATCATGCATTCTTAGCGTCTAAGACCTGATTCATGTTAAAGCATGATAAACCCTAATCGGGCCAGGTCCTTTAAAAAGCTTTCCTGTCTTAGGTGCCATAAGCCCTTAAGCCCGAATCAGGCAACCCTAGCGTCTAAGGCCTAATTCGTGTTAAGGCGTGGTAAATCCTAGCCGGATCAGGTTCTCTAAAAAGCCTGTCCGTCCTAGGTGCCATAAGCCCTTAAACCCGGATCAGGTATCCCTAGCGTTTAAGACGTGGTTTGTGTTAAGGCGTGGTAAACCTTAGTCAGACCAGATCCTTCTAAGGTTAAAGTTGGTCATGAGCCCTAAAATCCCTTAACACTTAGTCATTTTCAGAAATCTTATTCGTCCTAGGTGCTATAAGCCCTTGACTTCATTAGGCATCCTTGATGATTAAGACCTGGTCGGGTAAGATGTGATAAACCCTGATCGAATTTAGCCTCAAGACTTGAAGACCCGTGAAGACCCCCGACCCCAGTCAGTTTGTTCTCTAAATTTGGGATGAAGTCAAGTATGAAGTTCGCACCCAGGTGGACTCCTGACCCTGATTAGTCTATAGTCCTTCCCCTAATATGGTTAGTAAGTACATTCAGCTAATTTAGTTTTAAGTTAGAAGTTGGGTTCTTTACTTAGAACATAAATTGGTTGGGAAAGGGGAAAGACTCGCAAAGAAACAAAATGAGAAAAATTTCATCTTTTATTACTCAAGAGAAAGTACATGCATTCTGTATATGATTGTATACATAAAAGAATTACTATAGGGTCAAAGCTTTACAAAAATCTACAGGCAATTTTCTAAGTCCTAATGAGTATATTAGGGAGTCCTTCTTTGTCACTCAGAAAGTTCCACCACCTGATCTTCGACCCGGGGTGTAGTAGGGACGTCTCTACCTGTTTGGTTTTGGGCAGGGCTAGGGGTATCTTCTTCTATTTTTT
>JAVXUL010000010.1:5657035-5674636 GCA_035590515.1 Trichilia minutiflora | reverse complement strand
AAGGGGTAGACTATAGTGAGGTGTTCTCTCCAGTAGTTAAACATACATCCATAAGGATTCTCCTTGCATTAGTTGCTTTTTTTGATCTAGAATTGGATCAAATGGATGTTAGAATAGCATTCTTGCTTGGGGACTTAGAAGAAGAGATATACATGGAGCAGCCTCAAGGTTTCAAGGTTGCTGGTGATGAGAAAAAAGTTTGTTTGCTCAGAAAGTCTCTTTATGGGCTGAAGCAGTCCCCAAGGCAATGGTATAAGAGGTTCAATTCATTTATGAATGAATTCGGGTACAAGAGGAGCTCCTATGACAGTTGTATATACATGAAAACAACAAAGGAAGATGAATTAACTTTGTTGCTATTATATGTAGATGATATACTCATAGCATGCTTAAGGAGACAGCAAGTAACAGAATTGAAGGAGTTTTTGAACTCTGAATTTGAAATGAAAGACTTAGGGAGTGCTAAAAGAATTTCAGGCACGGAGATACAAAGGAACAGAAGTGCTGGTGTTCTACATTTGTCCCAGAAAGACTACATCAAGAAGATCTTGAAGAAATTCAGAATGCATGAAGCTAAATCTGTTCAAACTCCCTATGGCCAGCATTTTAAATTATCAAAACAAAATGAACCTTAGAGTCATGAAGAGCAAGTATACATGAAGTTAGTACCATACACAAATGTAGTTGGGTGCCTTATGTATGCCATGGTCTACACAAGAGCAGATTTATCTCATGCAATCAGCATGGTGAGCAGGTACATGAGCAACCCGAGAAAGGAGCATTGGAAGGCAGTAAAATGGGTCCTTAGGTACTTAAAGGGCACTTCAGATTTGGGGCTGACTTATGGGAGAAACTCTTCAGAAGGTGTTTTGTTAGAGGGATTCACAGACTCTGATTATGCAAGTGATGTTGACAAGAGAAGGTCCTTATCAGCCTATGTATTCTCCTTGAAAGGTTGCATTGTCAGCTGGAAGTCAAGCCTTCAGCATGTTGTAGTCTTGTCCTCAACAGAAGCCGAGTATATTGCAGCAACTGAAGCAGTGAAGGAAGCATTGTGGCTGAAAGGATTATTGATAGAACTTGGGATAAATCAAGAAGGTGTGAAGATCCATTGTGATAATCAAAGTGCTTTGCACTTGGTGAGAAATCCAGTCTTCCACGAGAGGTCCAAGCATATAAATGTAAGACTACATTTTATCATGGATGTTGTGGAATCAGGATTGGTTAACATGGTGAAGATAGACACTAAGGTGAATCCAGCTGATATGCTGACAAAGCCTTTGGTTTTCAGCAAGTTTCAGCTGTGTTTAAGCTTGCTGGAAATTGCCAAAACTTAGAAATAAGTTGGTAAACCTGAGGGGATCCGTGTGTCTATTGAAGATTATTTGATCAAGGTGGAGATTTGTGAGGTTTGATCAAGTAATCCAGCAGTAGCAGTGGTGTTGAGAGGTTTCTGGAAAATTGAAGAAGATATATAGGGGATTTCAAGTTCGTTAATTCTGTTAATAAGGGGAGTTGACGATTATACATTTTCATATTTAATGCCTACAGTGTCTTCATTAATGGTATTTTGATAAATGGCCAAGAAAATTAAAACGATTCTGTAAGTTTCAGAAATCTTGGTTTCTTGCTTATGATTTAAGGAGATTGGGGCTTTAATTCGTGGCAGTGTGTAGTTGCTTTAGTTCAATTCTTTTCTCTGTAAAATTCTCTGAAATCAATACAATAAACTGGATCCTTTGAGTTTGATCGTGGATGTAGGTTTTTCATAAACCGAACCAGGTAAATTTGCTTCTTGAGTCTTCTTTTATTTCTGGTTTTGTGAATTCTTGATTCTTGCATTCTGTATTTGCTTCCAGTTCTTTCTAGTTATTGTTTCTTGTGATTAAACATTTGATTTGAATTTATTCTTTGAGTCTTAACATAAAGCCGGTCAATCAATCAAATGCTAATTAGACTAACTGACATTAACTCTCAGTTTCTTTCTCCTTCCAAAAATCACATATTTCGTTCGTGGTGCTCTTGGTGCTGTGACAGCAGCTGCTACATGCAGCCAATGAGAAAGAAAAAGAGGAAACGGAGTCCTTTCGATATTATAAAACAATAAACAAGCCAAAAACTGGGGAACCCGATGACTAAAAGTAGCAACCATTTGAGGAAACTTTTGCCATTTTAATTCTTCTTTGCCGACAGTATCATCATCGTTTTTGTTCAGCTATATATTTATTTTCTTGAGACACTACCATCATAGTTAGGTCAAGAATTATATATGATTTTGTGATTGAGAAAGAAAATGTTGTGCTGTGTGGCTACAACTTTAAATTTCATAGGTTGGTGGCACTGCGCGGGAGGAAAGGAAGGCAATGGGAAATAATTGATATTTCTGTAGATAGCAGGATGATCTCCACAGCAGTTGGTTATAGACTTCTGGATAGCAGGATGGTCCCCACAATAGTTAGTTATGGACTTCTAGTTAGTCTTCACTAGTGTATTGTGTAATTTGGTGAAGTTTCGCATGAGAAAAGCTTATAAAATCGAATGCCTTTGAAAAAATTCTTCTGAAAACATCCACAATTACGGTTTTATGTTGCAGGATCATTTTAAAGCTTTCACGGTGTTAAGCCAGTTCTAGCACAATATTGGAACCTTGGATCTTATTGGATTTTGGTGAATCAACTTTGGTGTGTTGTTTGTGTTTTTTGGTCCGATGACATTTTTTATGTTAATACTGTGATTTATGCTTGGAGCAGATGTCAAGTTGGAGAGAAGAATGATCAATAACTGTGTAACGACATATATTCATATTGCAGTAAAGCACATTTACTCGAGAAAAAGAAGGTATAGCATGCTATTTCTATGGTACAAAGCTAGCTACTTGGTAGCTGGCGAACATGTTTAACAAGCTGCAAAAACTATGCCCTCAGTACAAGATCTTTAAAAGAGAAAATAAATAAAAATGATGAGAAAACAAGAAAGCTAATTTCCCTCCTCTGCTAGTTTAAAACAAACGCCAAAGATTAGCTTTCAAGTGTTTCAGATCAATAACTTTAGATTGATACACTATTGGGAATTCCCTTTCCAGTAAGCCCACCCACTTTAGAGTAATCAGAGGTGCTAGGATAGAGCAAGGTATAAGGAACCTTGACAGGTCCAACTCTATTCTTCCATCTTTTATCCTTGTTCATTTCTATAATTCTGTTTTCAATTTCTACCAGCCTCGTTCCAAATCTTTCAAATGCTGCTAATGGTTCATCATCTGACGTCCACTCAGGGGTGTCTCTCTGTCCAAGATAAACCTCATCAGTTGAATGCCGTGATAAAATCTCTATGAGGGAGACACCAAGGAGGGTTTGGAACTGAGCTGTGATTGTCTTCAGGAAGGCCAAATCAGGGATATTCTCGAGCTCAGTATATTCAGGGGTCCCTGGTTCTGGCATAAATCGGCGACTTACAGTTGGTCTATTAGGGAGGTAGCCGGCATATGGGTATTGTCCAAAATTCACAGCTGCATGCAAGGCAGAAGCTACCCATATGATAATGGTGCATGCTTGTACAAGCTCGGCTTCTGTCTGCATCTCAGGCCACCAAGGTTCATCTTTCTTGTCACCATGGCCAACATTACGCAGTTCTGCCCACCATGACTGGAGTTCATTGTCCCCTTGGATCAAGTCATCTGAGGGGTAGTAGAAAGTACAATATTCTTTGACCCACGTTTCAATTGCAGACCAGATTTCAAGCCCATCCACAGCATAAGGGTAATCCTCTATCAGCAGCCTAAGTCCATGAGGTTGGCTTGTGTCTGGCTCTGCCACTCCTCTGAAATAAAGTGAATCAAAGTTTCATTTTTGCCGAGGATCAAAGTTACAATAGCCTTTTTCCATTCAAGATTTTTTTGCTTACCTCTTGAGTAGATCAGCAGGGAGTGCCTGCTCGGTGAAAACCCAGTTCTTGTAAATGGAGGAAGACATTTCCATGGCATACTTTGCTGGAAAGACTGTATGTTCAAGTACCCCACCGGCATTGATAAGGATCTGCCTAGCTAAGGCATTTATATTCATTGTATCCCGGAAGTGGGGATGCAAAAGCTTGTATATTGGATGAAGCACACTCAACTGTCTATTAGTAGCAATCACAAATGGCTCTATTACAGCATGTGTCAACAACCTGCAAATGTTTTTCAGAGGCATATGAGCATTAATTTTCTAAAATCAAGCTTCTAAATTTCAATGTCAGGCAACATTTTCATTTTGATATGATACCAGTGGCTAATGAGCTGGTGATAGCCAGAATCGTTCACGGCAGCATAAGCTTTGGCCAGCTGCCAAACTGAACCCTCGACACCATTTTCTGCAGGGGTGAAAACTTTACTCACAGCACCATGATGATCTCCTTGTAGATGTGGCAAGCTCAACTCAATTGCCAACGGTTTTAATGTCCCATCATCTTCCAATAACAGGACCGTTCTGCTGGCGTAAGTCTTTGTGGCAGTGGAGTTTATTTTACGCAGGTATGGCATTAAGGGATCATGATGATCTAATATAAACAGCTTATTGTTTTCTATAGCCTGTGCAAAATACAACATAGCCTAAGATACGAAAAAGAAGTAATGCACAGAAGACGGATTGTGAATTGTTATTGTCAAATTTGTTTTCTCAATGTAGAAATAATATCTGAAATAGGTTAAGAGCATGAAATAGTACTTTATCCACAGTCAGCCCATTCATATAAATTTCTATGTCCGCTCTTGTAATTGAACTATTTTGATTTCCATATACTTTGGGGTCTAAGTTGCTGGCTGGGGGAAATTCCTGCAGTGATATTTTTTAAAATCATTGAATTGAAAAAGACGTAATGTGATCATCAATCTATGTAAAGGATGTAATATATTACTCGGAGACGACTGATGACAACTGGGTTGACTCCAGCTAGCATTTCTCTTCCAAATTCTTTATCTGTCCTCCAAGCAGACTTATCCTCTGCGAGGAATCCAAAACCTCTCAAATCCATGCAAAAGTTAACTAAAGAACAGTCAATAAGCTCATTGGAATATAGTATGAAAATAAAAGTTTTATTGTACCTTTGATCACATCAGGCATTGGGAATTTAAGGAATCGTTCACCATCATTACGAACAAGTTCCTTGAGCATCTCCCAAGGGATGCGATCCCTTATCTTACTGACAGTGGTACCATTTGGTAGTTTGAGACCCCCTTCGTAGAGATTGAGTACATCTTCAAAAGTGTCAAATTCATTCATAGTTTTGTCACATAAAGAAGCAATCTCCGGGACCAATACCTGAACTAGAGATTTCAGAGCATAGGCAAGAAAATCTGAAAACTTCAAGTGGCCAAACCGTTCATCTCTTGGAACATAGATGTCTAGACTTAGAAGCGGCAGTCTACTCTCACTATTGGGGTCTGTTACAATGAGAAAATTGACACTACTTATTGTAAGTGAATCAACATGTATCATTCTAATGAAGTTATTAAAAGTTGTTCAAATCTTCAACTGTCATTGTTCATATTCTACATTCTCTATGCTATTTGAAGTAACTGAAAACTGACTAAGTTCATGTCTCTAACCAGTTTTTGTTTTTTTTCGGCCAGTTCTTCCTCTTCGGGGATATGGATACTCCTTTGATCCACCAAGTACTGGGCGAGCATGGTCTGCATCTTTATCAGGATTTCCCAAATCATTGTAGTAAGCATAGTCATATACTCTATCCCACTCTTTGAGCTCACCATTTCCATTTCCACGTAGATTTACAAGGTCTTCTTCTCTATATATCCGCAAGGGCTCTGGTGTTTGGCATGGGAGGTAAGTCTAGCACAAATTATAAAGTCGTATGTCAGTGTATCTACTAACTATTCTAGTTCCATCTCCGCTATAAAAAAATTCCAGAGAAAAATTATTTTAACACATTAGATTAAAGTTTCCTCCTTAGTGCATCCAATTATCATTATAAATTCATGTTATGAGCAAGGAAAAAAAACTTAGGATGCTTGAAGCTCATTTCTTTCTGGCTTGCCCAGATGTTAACATAGGGACCGTTTTTGCATCTCGGCCATATCATGAAAAGTTGTGATACGGAAAATTGATATCTAAATTCAGTGGAGTAAGAAACAGACAGTCTAATCTAGCTGGAAAAACTACAGTATGATTTTGCCACGAAAAAGCAGCCGTATAGAAAGCTTCCAATAATTAGTTAAAGGCACAATCATCATAGAAGCCACTAGCTATATGGGTCAGATTCACGCTGATACCGAGCCATAAGGTATTGACGGGGTCTAAACAGCCAAAAAGGATTGTCGTTCCTCTAAATAATTAATAAATCAGTGGACCACCACAAGAATATAATCAAGATGTATAGAGAAAACAAGCATTGTCTGAAAATCATCTATGTAAGTGCAGGATTTATTTTACCTTGTTTGAAAAGAATACTCGATCATACTGATAACAACGTGTCGGGTATACCCAGGAATTGCAGACAAAATGTATCCTGCCATGGCCTGGTACATCTTCTAACGTGACTGTTTTTAGGTAAAACTGGCTGTGGTGCTGGTTTCTGATGACGAAAGCTCCAGGAACACCCATGCACTCATCCCAGTCGAATGTAACAGTGAATTCAGTTTCTCCCGCAGTTAGGGAAGTTATTGTTGTAATCCAGTTCTCCAAGTATGCTACCTTTCCAAGCCTTCCCCGCAATCCATTAGCTGAACACATACGCAAAAATAAAATAAAATAAAATAAAAAATAATCTGTAGCTGTATGAAACAGAGTATTGCACTATTGCATTGAAACAGAGTAGCTTTTCCGCTATTGCATTGAATTTACAAGATTTGAGGAAACTGTGCTAAAAATGTGTTTATCAACTGGAAACTGAAAAAATTCTTCTCTAGATTCATCTACTTAGCAAGATTAAAGGAATTATGGGGGGTTAAAAAACAGATGAATAAAAAGTGTAGAAGAATAGAAGATCATAGTTACTCAGAATTGTTTTTGCAGGAATCGAATGCTCAAACCTGCCCCAAAATAAGCCCATTTTACGAAACAAGAACAGAGAATGAGCTTTTTCGGTTCAATTATCATCAATCACATTAGTTCTTTTTGTTCTTTTTTCTTTTGATGAATCGTATAAGAATAAGAGTTACAGGGAGTAAAGAAGGACACTTGTGGTGTTTGATTCAAAATTTTATCTTGTCTTCATCAATGAACCACCATGACGGACTTTCATTTCCCCTGCATCAACTGCACTCATATAATTAAGGAAAATTTTACAGAGACAAAAAGGCAAACCTGGGTCTGCATGAACTGCACTGATGAGCTGCATAGAAACCCCTTTGCCCAAGAGCTCATGAACCCGATCAAAACATGAAGCTTTGATATCAATAAAGTCCAACACATTCTTTTTCATCAATATTACAGTCCCTTTGATCTTCCTCTTGCTCTCATCAACGACGCCTTTTGCCTTTGTTTTAGGCCGTGGACACAACTTCTCCACGACTTTCTGAAACATCTCTGAACAAGGACAATACCCCATGAAAACTCAAAAAAGAAAGACCAAAAGATTTCAGATTGTTAGATGGTGTATAATGCAGTGAAATTGAAAGTGGTGGCATACATAGACAAAATATGTAGAAGACTTGGTAATGACAAAGGAAGGATCCTCGCTGTGCTTTTGCTTTCTATGATGTCTTTGCTCTTGACTTGGGAATACTAAAGCCATTGGTCATTAAATGAAGGTCCTTTTGTTGACAACTCATAGTGGGGTCATTGAAGGCATTTTCACCCTGTATCTCTTGATTAATGGTTCATTAAAGTACCCGATTCCAATTTTTATTCATTAAAAAAAAAAAGAAAGAAAAGAACATATAATAATTGTATATCATGTATGGATATGTGCATGTTGGTATGTTGTGTGTGACAGTATTTGTACATATTCTATTTGTTCTGACAAGTTGTCTCCTTGATTAGTTAGATAACATGTGGATTCTTCCTCGATATATGGGTTGCATAACATTTCACTGCAATTATAAAACATCACTTGTTAACGAGATCCATTAGCTCTTGATTCTTACTCTACTTAAAACAATTTGTAACAAGATAAGCTTTTAATTTTTTAAATCATGGAATTTTTGTATTCTATAAATTGTCTCAGGTGGCATCAAGATACAAACCACAAACTTTTTTTCTCCCTGTGCTTCTTCTCCCTATGTATTGCTTTAATCCAAGGTTCCTTCCGAATCTTCCTTTTCCTTTTCCAATTTGAAATCATGGTTTATATGATATGCAGATTGAATTTGAGTGAAAGGCATTTAATAACATCTGGCTTGCAAAATCAAATCTTCTTAATTACTCAACAAGGGAAGGGGTCGGATTAACAAGACAGAGAAAGTTATCCCAAAGACTTTGCTCCTTGTGGATGAGGAAAAGAACACTTGTCTGTGGGGGAATGACAAACACCTATGATTTTTTAAAATAATATTTACTTCTTTATTAATAAAATATGCCTACCAGACTTGTCCTTTGTACAAAATATGAGACAAAATTAAAAAAAAAATAAAAAAGGGGTAATTTCGTTAGCGGATACTAGGGTCTAGTACGCATTCAATTCTGGTTGACATCCATCCATCCATCAATTTAATTTATTTATTGTGGTAATTGAAATTTTGAACTTTTTTATTTTACTGGACTAACTTTATTTTTAAAAATTAGCATAAAGAGAATTTGATCCTCTATCTTTCGTAGTGGGCCAAAACAACAAATTGATATTTCATTTCATAATGAAACCATGAATTCAATTAGATTATATTTTAAATGAAGATTGAATTACATCTTTTGAAAATTTTACAAACCCATCAATATTGAGATTATATAAGGTTATTGGGTTTTGTATAATAAAATTATTGGCTATCAAATATGAATAAACGAATTATTATTAAATATTGACAACTAAATAAAAGAGACTATTTTTCATTCATTTCCAAAATTTCCTTTGAAACATAATAATTATTAATTGAAATTTGCGAGGGAAGATATTATGGCAATTGGCAACCATATGATTATACTAAGCCAACAATGTGTTGATACCTAACCGATCAAGGCAATTAAATCAAACCAATAAAGTACCAACCATAATGGGGATTCTTGATACCACCAAGTTTGTATTTTATCTTTTATGAATCGAGGTTTACTTTGAACACCACAACTGAAATTGCAACAAATTCGGCCCTATGCCAAACTTGTAACTTGCAGAAAAGGAAAATGAGGGCTTCACTTTCCTCTCTATCAAACAAACAGAGTTAACTAATCGAACCATAAATGAAAGACGTTTCATTTTTATGGCGACAAAAGATGATGTGGATGGGAAAATTTCTAAGATAAGCTTCAGCAGCCTAAAAAAATCAAACATTTCGATTCATAATATTGCGTTCATTTCAAGTAACCAAAATAAACTTAATGCTTATCATATTGGTAAAGAAAAAGGAAAAAATATATATTACTAACAACAGGAAAGAAAATAGAAAAACCTAAATAGGACATTTCAATGAAAAAATAATAATTTTGAACGTAATTTTAAAATATTAAATAACTTTTTTTACTCAATATTTAATGGGTATCATTAAAGTTACATTTATTTATTTGTAAATTTGGCTTGAGTACGAACTATGCCTATTCAAAGACAAAGAGGCGTCCGACGTGAGAATTGCTTTTAAGTAACCATTTTCTTAGGTATTTGGGAGATAACGAAGTTCTATCTTTGCTTCAACGATATATTTTAATAGATTGGACAAAAATTATGTGTTAAAAATCAATAGATGAGTTGGGTTGATGGGTTTCTTTTACTAAAATTTATAGATAGAAAAGATTTGATCCAGCTCCTTTGAGAAACTTTTCCTAATATTGTTGCCAATCTCAGATAATGCAAAGCACAGAACAAAATTTTTTTCAAATACAAAGCTATACATCTCACTGGGTATATCTACAATCCCATTAGTTTTTATTTATTTATTTATTTATTTAACTTTTGCTTTTTCTAATGCTTTGTCTGTCAACTTTTTTTTTTCTTTTTTGTTGTTGTTGTACGAGGAAAAACTCTTACACCCAGTCATCACCGAGATGTCCAGCTAAGCATGAGATCGACAGACTCCTTGTGAGCAAGATCTCACGGATCACCTGATAACCGTCTTAAACCACAGAGTATGTGCACAGGGACCACACACGATGGTACTAAGTGCAGGATAAAACCCTTGATTTGATTCCTTGATGTTCAACAGAAAGAATCTTGGTGTGGGAATTGAACCTGAGACCTTGAGATCTCTATTATTGACGGATCTATTTGAATATTAGCCAATAGCAATGATATTAATAGCTTCAGAATTTGATATAAATTAATGGTTCATGCTATAATATAATTTTTATCTCTTTTGTTTTTATTATCTATTTTCTATTGCAATTTTAACTGTTTATTTAATTTTTTATGAATTAAAAATTATAGCAAAATAATTAAAAATTGTAACAAAAAATGTGTGAGAGTCAAAAACCAAAACTATGGCTCCAACCAATCCCCATTGACTCCAAGTCGACTTTCTAATGTCAGGGACAAAAAGTCGATTTCTAAGTGGAACAAATCTTGTGGGTGACCTTAGAATCCTGATGTTAGTGTCATAGGTACAAAAATTTGCACGGAAAACGAATTCTATGGACAACCCAAAGTTCACAACACCGACAGGAGTCACCCCTAACTCCATTAGGGCCATGACAAAACTTCAAGACTATTAAATACATAGATGTTACTATATCGAGTCAAAAATGACCTCGACCTTCGTACAAAAATTAGTCTAAAAATAAAAACAGTAAAGAGAGGACTATACAGGGGCTTTGAAGTCAATGCAAACTATCATAACATATTTAAAATTTTGTACTATATAAGTTTAAGTCTAAGTAATTATTACGCCAGCTCTTTTTACCAGACATCAGCACATAATCTCTCTGACAAACATCACCTTTCTGTTCTTCAATGACTCACACATGTGAAGGCTTGAGAGATACACTATCAACTACTATAAATACCATCTCTATTCTAAAATAAGAAGTTCGAAAAATAGCTTTAAAAGGCACTAGAGTTCGCATTAGTATTTCTTCAATTCCTTTCTCTTTCTGTCTAAATTTTCATTCTTCTTTCTCAAATTTCAAACCTGACTTAAGTATTGTGAAGTTTATATGCTGAAAAACTAGTATTCCCCCTAACTCTCTTTCTATTTCAAGGTGAGAAAGACAGGCGTCATAGTATTTTACCAATGAAAAAGTAATCTCACAATCTATTTTATCACTTGGCAAAATGAATCTCTATGGTGTTTGAAGCTTTTTAGTCGAAAAATTTTAAGTATCAATAATTGGCACCATCTGTGAGAATCGAACAAAAAGCTCTCTATTAGCTCACCAAAACATCCCGCTCAAAAATTATTAGCCAGTTAGGAATGACAATGTATTCATAAAAGCCTCTAGCAAAAAGGGAGAGAAACCCTACTATCGTTGTAAACTCAACGCAGGAGTCAGAATTGTCTAGCGATAATGGTTTACAAACTAATGTAGTTACCTCTCTAATGAGTCAAGCAACAACTAAGACTAAAGGTCGAGAATTCCTCTAGTTAGTTAGAGAACTAAAGGAATATCAGACTAAGCATACGGCGTAGGATTGACAAAGATAAATCCTATAAAGAAGGAATAAAGAGCTGTAGAAGAAGGCAACCGAGTTACGGAAGCTATTTTGTGAGAGCCATGATAAGGGCAAGCCACTTAAGAAGACCACACTTCTCGAGGTAGAAGAAAGTGTTTCACAAACCAATAGAAGAAAATCAAGACTCACAAACCAATAAATCATGATAGATTTATTCTGCCAACCTGCAGTATGATGCAAGACATGGATATATCATGATAAATTTGAGTTTGCAGCGTAACAAGCTCCGATCTCACAACGACACAACAAAATTATTGGTTGGGATAAAAAAATTGACCAACAAGCCCTAAAAACCTGTGTAAGATGTATCATTAACAAGTTGGGGACATAAAAAAAATGTTGCCTTTATCTTGAATTTTGAGCATGATTCTCGCCCAAGAAGGTATGTAGATTCACCATTTATGAGAAAAGTTTTGGAGCTAATGCTCCCTTGAAAGTTTAAAATACCCCAAATTATCCTTATATTAGAAAGGGTGACCCAACACTGCATCTCAATATTTTTAGAGAAACGATGTTAATTCAAAATCTTTTGAAACAGCAAATATGCTGCCTCTTCTAGCTAACGTTAAAGGGGTAAATAAAGAGGTAGTTCAAAAGTATGGTCTTAAAAACTATTGAAAACTTTGGGCAATTATGCCAAGTATTTTTTAAAAAATTTTGAGGTATAGTTAGGTCATTAGGATTGCAAGCTCTATCTTATTGGTTAGGCAAAGGCAAAATAAAAGTCTAAGAAGTTTTATGAGGCAATATCATCAAGAAGTCATTAACCAATGGGCTTTTCATCACCTCTTAGCACGAAAAGGTCACAGGAGATGATTAAGAATTGAGAAAAGATATCATGCAATCACCAAACAATCCATCCCCATCTATGAAACTATCCACAAATAACTCTTTGATAAATTCAAGATTGAAAACTAGATTTTAATACGGATGAGAGAAGACACAATAACCAGGCAGGCAGTTCAAAAGAAAAAAAAATAAAATCAAAAGTCTAATGACAAAAAGGATTGGGGAAGTCAAAGAAATCCTGACCACAACAGAAGTAAAGAACAGGATAATTAACAATTTTGATTCAGAAGAAGAGAGAAAATACTGAGGGTCACCCCTGATAATGCCATAAGAATAGTGGCATAAGTACAAAGGAGAAATTTTACTCCCCTGAAGATACCCCTCTTACAAATGCTTCAATATGTGAGAAACAGTAACCTATGTATAAATGAACCTAGACCCATCAAACTTAGAGTGTTGAGGTACTCCAAAGACAAGTTTTGGGCATGACATAAATAGCTACTTACATTTAAAGGAGTAAATTAAGTTAGTGATAAGAACTATAACCTCAATAATCTTATCACAGACTTTAAGGATGGGCAACCCTTGAATTCCTTCGATACGAACAACAAACGACAAAGGACTTACTTTGGTAGAAAGCTAGAATCAGGCTAAAAAGAACAACTAAAAGTTTTCTTTATCTAATTTTGTCATTAACTTTTACATCATGAATGCCAGGGCAAAAGAAAGTAATGAATTCATATTGATTTTCCACATAATGATGCTCTAGGGTCAAAGTTGGTAAACAAGATACCGATCGATATTGGAAGTTCAACAAACATCATTTTTAAGAAAACATTAGATTTATTGGAGATCAAGAACTTGAAGATAGAGGGTGTAGACTCGATTCTCTATGGTTTTATGGACATCGGTATTCTTTCATTGAAAATAGTTTTATTCTAAGTCACAATGAAAGACAAGCCCCACCAAAAGACAACTATGATTAAGTTTCAAGTACTGGATTTACCTATATCTTAATGATCTTGGGGTAACCATTCTTAATAACCACAAAGGTGATAGAGAGTATCAACTATCTAAAGCTCAGGTTTTGGGTCGAGGATGAGATCAGTATTGTGGCAGAAATCAGGAAAAAGCCCATTCTTATTTGATCACATCATCGAGCCCTGTACATTACATCCACAAGCGATTCCAAAAAGAGGACTCTAATAACGAGCAGTATGATTCAAAATAAGAAAGAATATTAAAAAATCTAAGTAAGAAGACAAGTATAGGGTTGAGAATATTAGTTATCGAACCTATAAAAACCCTAGAAACCATAGTGTTGGATAATTGTAACCCCCCAAAAATGACATAAATAAGAATGCATCTTACTAAGTCGAAGAAGCAAAAGCTAATAGACTACCTAAAGTGTAATAAAAATATGTTTATCTAGTCTTGTAAAGAAATGTTGGGTATTGATTTACAAGTTATCTCACACTGGTTGGTCATAGATCCCTCTTTCAAGCTTATAAGATAAAAAGGACATGCATTTAACCAAAAAAAAGGGGAAATAATTCGCGTCAACATCAACAAATTGCTAAAAGCCATTATCATTCAAGAAGTGTCTATCCCAATTAAGTAGCTAATGTTATTATGGTGAAAAAATCTATCAAAAAATGACAAATGTATATGGATTTCACCAAGATCAAAAAAGATTATTCGAAAGATAGTTTCTCTCTATCATGAATAGACCAGCTAGTAAACTCAATAGTAAGATAAAAGCTCTTAAGTTTCATGGACACGTTCTTCGACTATAACTAAATCAGAATACATGATTATAATCAAGAGAAGATAGCCTTTATTACAAATCAAAGGCTTTATTACTACTAGGTTATGTCTTTCAAATTAAAAAACGAAAGGATAATTTTTTAGAAGTTAGTTAATCGAGTGTTTAAACTCCTAATTGGGAAAATCATGCAAGTGTATATAGACCATATGATCATCAAGTCCTTAAAGTCAGTTGACTATGTTAAACACATAGAGAAAACTTTCTCCATACTCTAAAAATATTTGACGAAACTTAATCTTAAGAAGTATGCCTTTAGTATCAAGTCAGGAAAGTTTCCTTGTTTTATAATCAGTGAGCAAATGATTGAAGCTAACCCTCAAAAGATAAAGGCAATCTTATAGTTGAGGTCAACCTCTATCCTCAAAGACTTATAAAGCCCGATCGAGAAGGTGGTAGTCCTTAATAGAATCATCTCTAAATTTATGGACAAGTGCTTTCAATTTTTTGAGCTAATCAAAAAAAGAAAAGCCATAAGGTGGACTGAAGAGTGAGAGGCTAGTTTTCAAAAGCTCAAGAAATATCTAAATACCACATCAATATTGGTAATCCTGTAGTATGGAGAGATGCTTTATCTTTACTTAGAATGAGCAACCATACAATCAGCAAGATGCTCCTGAAGAAGAATCCCGACAAGGTAAAAAAAAACTATATATTATGTTAGTAAATTCTTTGTGAATGCAAAAATCAGGTACTCTCTTATAAAAAAAACTAATTCTAACCTTAGTGGTGTTGACCAAAAAGTTGAGGTCGTATTTCCAAGCCCACCCCAACTTAGGATTAACCGATCAACCTTTAAAGCAAATCTTTCACTGATCAGACTTTTTAGAATAATTAGTCAAGTATTCAATCAATATCAGCAAATTTAAAATAGACTACGAGTTAAAGAAAGCATCAAGGGATAAGATGTGACAACCTGAATTTTTAAGTAAAGGTATTTTCATCTTTTCATAAATGTAAGTCTGGGTTCTCTATAGATGAATAATATTTCGAGGATCAATATGAGATTTTGAAAGAGTTAAAATGAATAAAAAATAAGTATGAATGTCAAAAATTGAACAAAAACCGATCACAAAAGAAAGCTCAAAGTGAAAAGCATTCGGTCGAACAAATACTTGAATTCGTTCGAACGGATGCGTTGGGCTGAACAAAAGCTTGGTTCATTTGATCAAACCAAAAACACCAGACTTACAGAGAGCTCAATAATTCGCAATCGAACGAATCAGTGATTCATTTGAACGAAATATCATTCGTTCGAACGAATGTATAGACTGAAATTTTTCAGAAACTCGTGAAATCCTCGGTCGAACGAAGGGTTCGATTTGTTCGAATGAAGCTCTCTCTAATTGAATGAACTGATTGATTTATTCGATCAAATCGCACAAAAAAATTGATTTACCCCCTTCTACAAGCTTTTTTAAGACAAAATAGTAATTTTGTCCTCACTTTTATAAAAAGGGCTAAGCCCCCTCTTTTTACCCTGTTCTCTTCTTCTTCACTTCACATTTCTTCTCTACTTCATACACACACATATCTCATTTTTTGTTATTTCTTTAATTTCTCTCCACTCTCTTGTCACATTCCGTGTCTAGAATGCATTGGTAGTTTCGATTCGCCTCAAGGAGCGTAGAAATTGAAAGAGGAAGGTTAGGGTTTCGGAGCTCAAATTGGTATTTCAGGCCAAATTAAAGAAAACAAACGATACCACAAGGTTCGTAGCTTCATTTCTAGTCTGTCTATAACTTCTGTTTCGTATTTTAGTTGATTTTTAAAAAATAGGTCTTACTGTGCTTCGTATTAAGTTTTCTAGTTTTAATGCATGAATTGAAGTTTTCTGATGTTCGTAGGAATGTAGAAACATTGTGTAACTCGTTAGAAAGTTAGAATATGAATTTAAAAAATATGGGTGATGGTAAACAATACCTGAGTTACTATTTTGATGAGGATATAGGGTCCACATATGAGAATCATAGAATCGAGTTAAAATACGTTAGTTTAATTTAAATGTGGGTTATTGGTATTAAGGATTTGGTAATTGGTTGCCTAACGAGAATTTTATCCGATTTAGCATATAAACCAACTCGGAGTATTTGGGGGTAATTACATTCCACGCATACAAGTTTCGTTATAGTTTAGAATTATATATATATTTATCGAGCTTTGGTATATGCGTATAGGCATTGATCGCGAGGATCAGAAACACGACCTGAACGAAGAATTCTAAGGAGTACGTACCCTCCCTAACCTATAAGTGGGATCCTTTCTATTTTATTTTTTTAAAACATATCGTATTTTATGTTTATAATGAGTTGTAATTGTTTTATAAATGATTTGGCTCATTATGCTAGTTGATACAAAACTGTATATATATATATATATATATAAATATGTTTTCGTCAGGTTTTGAATTGATAATGATTTGTATGTTGGAATTGACTTATTTGATGTATATGGTGGTTTGGCCAGTGGGCCCTGTTTTGGTGTTGTGTATGATTTGTGGCTTTTGAGCCGTTTTTAATAGGATATGTTTTGTTGATGATTTTATGATGATGAAATAGCCTGAGGGCCAGGTTTTAGTTTTATTCTATGATGATGCGGCTAGTGGGCCATATTTTATATTTATATTTTGGTGATGAGGCCGAGAGGGCCTAATTATTGATGATATTGGTTATGAGAGCCTGTTTGATTATTGTAGCTACAGAGTAGTAGCCTAGGGGAGTTCACTAGGATGTGAATCCCAGGTGAGTGTTGTGTGAAATAGCCTAGGACGGACTCAGATAGAGGCCGTCTAGGTGAGTGATGTGAAGTAACTTGGAAGAAGACCACGAGGTGACCGCCTATGTGAGAATGTGCCAGATTGGGACAGATGGTATAACCTATCTTGAGATTGGATGTAAAGTAGCCTAAGGATAGACCTCGAGGAGGCCACCCAAGTGAGAGTGTGTCAGATAGTGGATTATCTAGAGTTATATATTCATAGAGGACAGTCACGAGTATCACCATGTGACTACTCGATAACTAACATCAGTGGTGGGCTCTTTTTTCTAACTAAAGCATGCATTGTTTTATTTTTTATATTTAAAAATATAATTTTTAAACAGCATATTTTATCTGCATATATAAAACCCATTGATGGATCGGTGTTGCGTCTGATCAGCATAATTATCAGATAATCGGCTACGCCCAATGATTTCCTCAGTGATGGATAAGTTTTGGTTTTAGAATGGAAAAGATATTTTAAACTTGCC
>JAVXUL010000010.1:5630661-5641115 GCA_035590515.1 Trichilia minutiflora | reverse complement strand
TTTGATTCCAATACAGAGGTAACCACTAAAAACAGACACTATCCAAGATGCTTCTGTCAAAACTCTTTTATTACTTCAAGATGTTAAAAAAACGATCTAAGGGATGCCATTTGATTCAAGTATTATAGTTCACATGTATTTAAGTTGAAGGATGTTTGACTTAGATTTATAGTTGTCCCTTACTGTTCTTACATACAGAGATTGTATGAGATCTATTTCCTGTACTTTGGGTTTTCATTAGGGAGAATGACAAATACCCTCCTTTATTTTTGGAAATTACGGATACTTTTTTTCATGACAAATACCGCCGAAGTTTGAAACTAATGACTAATACCCCTGCAGTGTCATTCCGTTAGTTAATTTGTCTTTTTTTATGGTCTTATTACCATTATACTCTTAACTTTTATAAAAGCATGTTTCAAACTTCATGTTATATTGGGAATGTTTAATTCATGTTTTTATAAAAGTTAGGGGTATAATTAAGACAATTAACTACTGGAATAACACTACAAGAGTATTTGTCATTAGTTTCACACTTCAGGGGGCATTTGTCATGAAAAAAAAGTAGCAGGGGTTATCTGTAATTTCCTGAAATTATAGGGGGTATTTGTCATTCTCCCATTTTTATTATATGCTTCATTTATGTGATAAAGTTGATCTACTGGGTTTGTTTTGTTTGTTATGTTTGCTGTGGTTGTGAATTTTGTTAGCTTTGGGTACTGCAGCAATTTGAGCTATTTATCTACAGATTGATTGATTTCTGTACTTTATTTTAATTTCAGGTTCTGGTTTGCACACCTTTGTCCTTTATCTAGGCCCTCATATTGCATTGTTCACAATAAAAGCAATGCAATGTGGCCGAGTTGATTTAAAAAGTTCCCCATATGATACAATACAGCTGAAAAGAGGCCCCTCGTGGCTTGATAAAGACTGTAGTGAATTTGGACCCCCCTTATTTTTATCATCAGAAGGTATTCGGGTTCCTCTTAGCAGCATATTACCCCAGGTCCAGTTAGAGGCTATCCTCTGGGGTATTGGTACTGCACTTGGGGAGCTTCCTCCTTATTTTATCTCAAGGGCAGGTATGACTGGCCAATCATGCATTGGTACTTATATGTAATTATGATTTGGCACTAAAATCAACTAATGTAGGAACATGTTGAAAACAAGCCGTTAAGGACTTTATAGGGAAGAAAAGAAATATTTTATAATTTCTAGCCAACCTTGTCTGCTAGTGTAAGAACAGGTTGAAGGGCAAGCTATTGAGGATTCTGTAGGAAGAAAGAAATATTTTCTGATTAATAGATTCTTGCCAACCTTTTCTGCATCAAGGTTGATCTGATATTATGCTAATCTTCTATATGATGCCTAGGATTCTGTGACTGCTTTTGGCACAGATTGTATCAATCAGTACCTAATCTTTAATTTTAGGATTTTGGTAGGTTGCTTTAGCCTTTCTAAGCCTAGTGAAACTGGATTCATGTATTATATTCTGAAAGAAACTGAGTTGAACAAATGATAGGTTTAATATCTTGTAAAGTGGAAATTTGATAATTATTTTAGTGTGGTCCTAGAATGAATCTTCTTTTATCTTTGGTTTAGACTGAGTGAAGCATTTAGAAGGAACATGGTACAGTTCATGATCTGTTACACATCCACTACCAATACCAACTACTTTCTACATGCACCAAGAAAAGAGGGGAAGTAATGAATATGATGCCTTTTAAGATGAATTTGCTTGGATGCTTTAAGTTTCCCTTGTTTACATGGCTTAATGAACATCATCTTTGACTAAACAAGCTTTTAGAGGGAAGCTGGATCTGAGTCTTGTATCTTTACACCCTTGGTGTTATCAGAGTTATGTAACCTTAAAACATAACTGATCTATCTAATCAGAAGACTGTAACATGTGCTTTATAGATCTGCTGTAAATTCGGGGTTAGAGCCACTGGATGGCCTGCAGTGGCCCTGGCCCTGCAGATCTTTGAAAATTTTGAAAATTTTAGTGTATTTTTATCTGTTTAGTCCCCTGAAATTAGAAATATATTGTTTTGACCCCTGAATGTTTGGAATGTCTACACTTTGGCCCCTCTATACTGTAAAAGCTAGCTCCACCCCCTGTGTAAATTTACATAATTTTATGTGACTTTTGAACTATATATTGAACTTGAAAATTTAGATGAGTGAGAACTTTAGTTATGGTTAGTTGTCAATATTCTACTCCTGTTTAACTAGTAATAAGTACAGGAAAGCTGGGCTGTTATTTCTGAATGATGATGTTTATGGGGCATGGTATTTCAAATGTAATTATTTGTTTGCACAATCTGTTAGGTATCAACGGAATTGGGGAGAGATCATTCTTTGGATCTGTATGTCGTGATTTGGCAATAATAGAACTTTGATAGAGTTTGCCTAGTTCTGTTTGCTTGTGTTCTTGAAATTCTATCCGGCTAATTTTGCAAGGTTTTCGGAAGTGCAGAAGAAATGGGATTGTAGTAAATAAGAATGATCAATCATTATTGTGAAATTATGCTTGATCATTCTTATTGCTGGATTACGTGCATATTTGTTTTTACTTCCTATTTTGCAGGATCTGATAGAGCTTACTTTACATTATATTCTAATAATTTGAAATGGAATTACAATATGAATTTGTTATTCTTCAAATTTATGCAGCACGTTTATCTGGTAGCAGATTGGATGCCATGGATGAATTGGATGATTCATCAACAGAAAATGAGGGAGTCGTAGCTACCCACCTAAAACAAATCAAACGCTGGTTCTTTACCCACTCTCAACACTTGAACTTTTTCACAATATTAGTGCTTGCTTCGGTTAGTCTGGATTTCAACTACGACATTTTGTCACTATTTTATGTGAAAAGTGCTCTGATATTTTCTTCTATAAATGAGATTTTATTATATGAAACATACTCCATTGTATTTTCTTGTGCATTTGTGTTTTCCACCGACTTCCCACTTGTGGGTAAAGATATTATTAAGAAAGACCAGTAAAGTGATGATAGAATGCATTTTATTACATTTGCATTATCTTTATACACTATCTTGGTATCATATGTTTTGGACTAAACCTTTTTTCTTAAAACTGTAAATTTGATATTATATCTGCTACTGAAGCCCCTTTGAGATATCTGATATCTTGCAACACAGCTTCATCATCTTTTCCGGAACTTGATTTCAGCTACGTGTTTGTTTATGAAGTGCAATATACCATGCATGATAAATTCACCCTGAACATTTGTTTATGAACTGCAATATACCATGCATGATAAATTCACCCTGAACTTAATTTAAAACTATGAAGCATGTGCTATAAGTTTTCAATTATCTGCATTTTTCTGTTTAACTAAATATCTTCGATTTTTAAGGTGCCAAATCCACTCTTCGATCTTGCTGGCATTATGTGCGGACAATTTGGGATCCCATTTTGGAAATTTTTCCTTGCTACATTGATCGGAAAGGCAATTATTAAAACTCACATACAGGTTTGTAATGCCTTATTCTCTTCGTCTTCCTCGTCTTCTGGACTTGGAAATTGAAATTATGTTTTGGTGGTTTTACTCCAAGGTTCCTTGTTTGCGGTCCTGGATGTGTTGTATTTTGCTATTTTATTTCTCATTGCATTTTTCTCCCCACTGCCCACTAAGTTATAACCTTTGTCTGATTTTTAATCTTCTAGTCCTAACTTTTGGTGGTCTTTCTAATTCCTTTTTGCAGACCTTTTTTATAATATCTGTTTGCAACAATCAGTTACTTGACTGGATAGAGAATGAGCTAATTTGGGTCCTCAGCCTTGTTCCTGGTTTTGCTCCAGCCTTGCCCAACCTCACAGCTAAACTTCATAGTGTGAGAGCCAAGTATCTGAAACCGTCATCTCCCTCGCATACCAAGGTTACTCTGAATCATCTAGAAGTTTTTGTACTGTTTGGACAGTAAAATATCTTATTTTATTTACAGGGGACTTTTTGTTTTCTGGTCATCTTTCATGTTGATTATTGAACCCATAACACTTCTCGTGTTGACGTTTCTATTTGTTTGAATCCTTTTCAGGTGGAGAAGTGGGATTTCTCATTTGCTTCCGTCTGGAACACTGTTGTTTGGCTTGTGCTTATGAATTTCTTTGTAAAGATTGTGACTGCAACTGCTCAGAGATATCTCAAGAAACAGCAGGAACTAGAGGTAGCAGCATTGACTAACAATTCTTAAGTTTGAAAACAAATCAAGTCAGGAGATTCACCAAGTATCTTTGATATTCACTAATTGCTATGTCATCTTTTCTTCTTTTTTCTTGGTTATAAGTTAGTTAAGGATGTTAAAAAGTAATGGCTTCCACATCAATTGCCACACATATCACCCAAAATTGCTCTTCTTGAGCAAGTCGTTATTAGATGTCTAGTTTAGAAAATAGGAAAACGATGGTAACAGAGACATAGTCCCACAGGTTTATTTAACCTGTGTTATGTTATTGTTGGAGTCAGCATGGTTTAGGCTATTTTTTCTTACGCCATCGTCAAAGCAAGCTGTTGAAATTTGAAAGGTTGCCGATGTTAACTACCATTGTAACTGGGATATTGGAGTCTTACCATTCTTTACAATGAAAGACAAATTAAAATTATTGTCCCATTTATCCTGGAGCATGAACAAGTTAATGTAAAATTATTTTTCTCTCGATTGATCGATCTCTCTCTCTCTCTTTCTCTCTCTGTAGATACATAATTTTGTAGGAAGTTTGCTTGTATGGTCATTCAATACAAAATTGTTAATTTATAAATGTGATGCTATTACCAAAAAAATGTGGGTTGGGAGTATGATTGCTGTTTAGAAGGTTTTCCGTAAATCTTGGTACCAAACATCCGGTCTTTCTCAGCAAAGGCCGAGGCCCATTCCCATATTGGACCATTATATGGTAGCCTTGGAGGAACTGACCAACTTTCATTTAGAATGTGTTGGTGGAACTGAATGCATTGCATTCTATTTATTTATTTATGTACTATTAATTAAAAAAATTTTACGAAAATTCTAACCTAACCTAGTGGATTATAGTTTAAACTTGTTATTGGTTTGTATTAGCGTCCCGTTATTAATTATTCCAAGAGTTCGTATGAACTTCGTTCGGTTTAGGAATCATTGTATTTCTTCTATTATTATTCATCCTATTCCTAGGATATTAATAAAGAATCCAATCATCTTGTTATTTTGGAGTTTGTAGTAATTGTATCCACATGGGCCATAGCTTAGATCATGTTTGGATTCCAAATCTTAATCTTATCTTTTATCCTTAATCCCAACTGGGTTAAGACTAGAGTATGATTATTTGTTGATTTCCCTTTCCCAATACCAATAAATTTATAATTAAGATATTAATTAATAATTTACTACTGTTTAAAACTCAAAAGGCCAGAGAACCACATCATGCCATTTTTAAATCCAAAATCATTAAAATAATAACTGAAATATGAATATTTTTGTATCAATCTGGCAATAATACAAACAGACAAACGAACAATAATAATAATGATAATAGAATATTATTAAATAGATTTATTTCATTCACGTCACGTCAAAGAATGATGATTTAAATATCTTTTATTTAAATAATAAATAATTACACTGTTAATCAATGTGTGGCCCCCACATTCATGCAAATCATGCTCTTTTTATTTTAAAAAAAATAAAAAATAAAGTGTTTATAAATATAAAAGAGGCAATGTCTTGGCCCATTTTATATTGCATTTTTTAACTACCCTTCAATTTATTCTAATAATAATTTGATCTTTTGCAAATTTTATTAAAAATTTCAGTTTTGTTATTTTTAAAAATATCAATTTTAATTTTTTTTTATGAATTAATGACTATTAATATATAAATAAAAGAAAAATATAAATTGAATTTTGAAGACACTTTTACTTTAATAACAATAATAGTTTATATATTCTTAACTATAAAAAAGTTTATTAAATTACAAATTATCCTTTTCCAGCTATTGAAAATCATAATTTGTATACTGAAACCATACTCTTTTTAATTTGTTGATAGGGGAACCGGGAACAATGGGAAAACTCTTATAATTAATGGCAACGTGGCATTAGTTTATTTATTGTAGGGACTAAACTGATATTGTTTTAATTTATAAAGATCAATGTATAATTATTGTAAATCATATGGTACGTCAATGTAATTTGTGTTCTCTTTTTTTCTTTTGAAACGGTGTTCTTTTTTTTTTTTTCTTTTTATAGAAAATGCCAATTTAAAAATTTGTGTGTGACAAGAATATTTACAGATATATTTATAAATCAATTTTCCAGGTAAATATAAGATTAGAAAAATATTATATGATTTATTAAATAAATATTGTTTTGTTTTTCCTTTGTTAAATTAAGGGAATATATCAAGGGTCATGCTAGACAATACTAAGTTATATCATATCTTTATTTTTTTTAAATATTTTATTAAACTTTTAACTTTTATTATAATTAGTAATTTATAAAAATATAATAAAATTTTAAAATAATAATAAAATACTTGAAAATTATATTTAAAAATTAAAATAACTATACCTACAGCAAAATGGACCATAACCCTACCCACATATCAAATTATTATTATTAATGTTTTGGCTCCTCGCAGTTCTGATCTATAAATCCTACCAAATTATTGTATTTGTTCTCTGAAGAATCTTTCCAATAGAATAATGAAAAAAAATTAAATTATTATATCAAAATGTATTGGAAGTGCAGTGCATAGATTTAAATTATGGCATCAAAATTATTTTTTATTAACAAACCATAAATTATTGGATTTTTTATTTCTCCTCTACTATTATTTTATTGGGTATTGTTATAAAATTAATTATATAGATTGGATGATCACATCCAATTCAATGGTAGGTTACAAATAAAAATGACTTTCTTCTCTTCGTTTCCTTATTGTTTTAAATTATTTTTCACTTCCCATTAGAATATTATGAAAACTTTAAAAGAAGACATAAATTTTCTAAAAAAATATATTTACCATAAATTTCTTTTTCAGTTCAAGAAGAAATTATTTCCTAAAAAAATTATCAGACATAAATTACGGAATTTCTTTCAATACCATAAAAATATGGAATCATTTGGATGAAATGTAAGTTTGTCCTAAACATGTTCTAATTCATAAATTATCATAATATCAACATTAGAACATAATTGCGGAAGCTTAAAAAACATATCTCCCGCTATTGAGCTTTTCCGAGTTTGGGGACGAATTTGAGGAGCTTCTCAGCCTTTCTGAACTCAATTTTGATGGTGTATTGTTTCTGAATAGTTCAGCAAATTTTAGGACCTCAAAAACTCTCCTATTTATAACTTCTCCCATCAAAAAGTTATGGAAAATTAACAAAATGTGGACGATGATTTTGTGAATTATAGATAATTTATAAACCACAAAAAATAGAAGTGAACTTCCGCCACCTCTTACATCAAAATCATTAGATTCGAATAGGGTCAATTCTTACATAAGAATCAACTATCAATTGAATCAGCGTCATTCGTTGAAACATATTATACCGTCAAGAATTTTTAATGTATTTTGGCTCAATAATTATTATATATATATTTTTTATAATTTTAAATGTATAATAACTAATTTATTTAATTTTCAATTAATATTATATATATTGTACCTAACCTTCAATTTTATTAAAAAAAAATAACCTTAAACCCTTGAATAGATTTTTTTTTTTCAGAATGGTCCATAATTTCTTGGCTGCCATGGCTATTCCGGGAAACAGTTGAGGTGAAAGATTCAAATTTCAAATGTCCGTACTATATTTTATCTTGGTCTACGACTACGACGTCAGTCTTCACTCGGCTAAATTGACGGGTCTGACACGCTAACTGGACCTAGGGATTCCCACTACAGAAATAGAGCTTGGATTAGGTGGGACCAACTCACAATGGGCCGGCAGTGCTACATTCAGTAGGGAAATTGTTTAATATTACACTGGATTAAATAGAACATATAAATTTATATATTTATTTCAGGAAAAAAAATTTATTATCTTTAATTAAATTTTATTTTATTTTGAGGTTTTTAACTGTTTGTACATAATGTAATAAAAATAGTAATGTATATATTAAATTCAATAAATTGTATATATTGAAGACAGCGGCAGGGTGCTGTAGTTGGAAAAGGCATTCTTATTTTATTGTTGTGTGTGTGGTTGGTGGTATAATCTGATCTGACACGAGTCATGTTACTGTTTGGGTTCTGGTGTTGGATTGAATCGCACTTATAAGTGGGTCCTACTAGGTTTCTTTCCTAAATGGTAGGTATATAGACTTTGTGTTTCACTTGTCTGTGTGTTTGTCTATGTGACAGACATAGTACTTTTACTCTACAGGTTTTATTAAACTTTTCCTGATGGACATGATACCCCACAGGATAGTAGAAAATAATAAAAACGTCTCGAAAGTTGGGGAGGGGTCCTTCGCACTTGGAGTTGTAGTTGGCAAGGACATGTGCGTGTCTTTCTCTGGACAACAAAGGAAGCGGAGTTGATGGTCCAAAATGATGGAGATCTATACAAATCAAAAAGTTATAGTGGGACCCTTTCATTTTTAAAAGTTCTGACCAAATAGATCAAAGATTTGGATTCGAATCTTTTAACGAGGATTTTATCATTTAGATACATATATTCTTATTAATTATCAAATATCTCTATAAAGTTTGCATTGTTGGTAAATTTATCAGTTATTGTCCTCGTGGATGTGCTCGATCCATTTTTAAATAATTTTAATCTTTCAATAAAAGGCACACGCATGCGTAATTATATATTATTTATATTTTATTTTAAAGAAAAAAAATGATATAAGATACAGATATTTTCGTTACAATATTTAATAGAGAATTTTTTTAGTTTTATTTATATAATTGTATTTTAATGATAATTCAATGAATAAAAATAAATTATTCATTAGGAAAATGTGTACGATAAAAATTTGAAAGGGAAAATACTCAGCACCCTGATGAACAGAGAATTTTCACATTCCTATTAAATACAATAATTTCCCACTTTCTGTTGTACTTTCTATCCAATCCTTGTTTGAATGCAACAATTTTTTACCGGGCATCGGCCTCCATTCGGCTTTATTTTTTTATTTTTTTATTCACATTTTATCAGTAAATAATTTCTATTTATCAAATTATTAGTAGAACACAAGTATATGATAGGTAAAATGATATTTATCTATTAATATTAATTATTTATAATTTTATATTTTAATTATTTAATAAATTGATGTTAGGTTATTTTAATTTATTTTCATTGGTTATATAATATTACCATATAATTAATTACATTGTACATTCTTACACTTTTTTTTTTCAATGTAATTTCTAAAAATATAAGAATCCCAACCAGCTAGATTTTAGCCAAATTTGTACTTTTAATATCACTTTTTATTTTTATTTTTCATAATTATCGTTATCGAATGATTTGGAACGTATACTCGCACAAAATTAAAGTTTGTATAAAATTTTAATTCCTATTGCAATAAAGTCGTTAGCTGGTCGTCTATTATAGAACCAAATTCGGTCGGTAGATAAGTTCCCATTTCATCTTTTAATGGGTTGAGTTGGGTTGGGGTTGACAATTTCGACTCATTTTATTGAAATTGAATTGTATTCCATGTTGTTGATAATGTATTTATTTTTCGATTTGGTCAATTCCCATTGTTTGAATCCATTCAAGTTGAGCCAATAATTTATAATATTTTAAAAGTAAATTTACTAATTTCCACTTTACAAATTATATATTTTAACAAAAAAATTAAATAGATAAAATATAATTAAAATTCAGTAATTAAAAATGGAAAATAGATAAGAATAAATTTATTTTTATTGGATTATTATTTAATAATTCATAAACACTTTTAAAACTAAATTTATCAAATAATAATCTAAGGGCAAAATTTTTATAAAATGGATAAAAATAAGTACTAAAAATTTATCCATTGATTATTATTTGATAAAATCAGTTTTAAAAATGTAAAATTCATTTTAATTATAATTTGTCTTATTTATTTATTTTTTCTCATGATATATAATTTATAAATTTTAAATTAATAAATTTAGTTTTACAATATTATAAATTATAAACGAATTAAAAGTTCAATTTGATCTAAATTATTAAATATATTATATTTGAAAAAAAATTAAATAAGATAAATTATAATTAAAAATAAAAATAATTAATAATAAATACTAAAAATTTAAAATATTTGAATTTTAAAAAAAATTCAATAATTTGTTTTATAATTTTTCAATTTTGGTTGGTCCGAAAACTATATTTAAAAATAATTTAATAATTTATCGATTTAAATATTGATTATTTTATATAAATTAATTTTTTATTTTAATAAAAGAAGTATTTATTAATTCTTTAAATTACATATG
>JAVXUL010000010.1:5568182-5579553 GCA_035590515.1 Trichilia minutiflora | reverse complement strand
GAAAGTACTAAACAGAATTGTAATAATTACTATACCTGATTTTGGGATGGATTCCCAATGACTTATTTCTGATGAATGTTTTATCTATTGTGCGCACAGAATTACTGAAAGTATCTATAACTTGATTTTATCCATTGTATGTTTGGGTGTGTGCATGAATATTTGAAATTATTTATGAAATGTTTTGGGGTAAACAGAGTTTGTATGAACCTTACAGGCTTACAGGTGGTATCCTGTGTTATTGGGTACACCCTGAAGGCCTGTGGCGTTGTCACAGGTGGGATCCACGGGTCGGATCGTGACAGTTTTAAACTCAAAGAATCAATGATTTCTGTATAAAGGTTAGTGTAACAATTTTTTTTACTTTTATTTAGTTAAATATAAAAGAATTAATGTTTCTTCTTAAAATTCTGTAGATGACGTAGTATTGTTCACCCAGCACACTAGAGAGTGGGATGTCACTCTCTAGTGTACTTGTACAAAACCTTTTATCACAATTTTATTTTTGAATGTAACAATTATCTATGCTATTTGAATGGCTATTTAAAATAAATTATTGTATATTTGTTGTAGTTATGACTGGAATATTAACAATCATAACACGGGTTGGAGGTTCATGGGAAACAATATCAAATGATCATGAGGTATATACCGACAGAACCACCATACCTTGTTGTGTGGATTCAAGCATCAGTTATGAACGTTTTGTTAAAATGTTATATGAGATGTATGGGATAAATCCTGTTGAGTTTATAATTGAAATGAAAGCTATGTTTATGGAGAACATACATGCGACGGATATTAACAATGAAATGAGCTTCCGAGCATTCATCAATGTCAATGATCTAACTTATATTACGAGCATGAAGAGCTATTGTCTGTTGTTTGTGACCACTGAACTTGTTGGTGGTGCAGAGCATGTTAGGCCCAATATTGTGCAACATTTTACTAGAACTAAAGCTCTTGCACCCGTATTTAGATTATCTAGCGGAGGTAATACACTGAGGGACACGATTCCAGTGGAGACAAGACAAGTCCAATATGGGCATGGAATTAATGTGAATAGTCCAGAAGCTTGACAACAGTACTCTCCACCTATTCAAGTTGAAGAGCCATAGAATATTGGGTATTATAGTCATTAGTCGAAAGATGCTGAGTATGAGCAACAGCAAGAGTAAGAGCATTATGATATCGAGAGAGACTATGATCACAATGTTTTTAACAATGAGGATAGAATTGACACAGAAGACATCGATGCACTCGATGTCCACAGGAGTAGTCCAATAACTCAATCGTCCTCATCAAATCAGTTCATTAGATCTTTGCCCTCAATTCCACCAGTTACAACCATGTCAAATGATACTTCATCAAACACAAGAGTAAGTGACGTGTGTGTCGATCAGATTTTTGACACTACACAGGAATTGCGTGATAAATTATGTATGATGACAATGAAAAATTACTTTGAGATAAAGGTTACCAAGTTAAGCATGGACCGTTTTGCAGCAAAGTGCAGAGGTAATGGTTGTCAATGGCGACTTTGTGCAACAAAACCTCGAAATGATGCTTACTTTCGAGTAACCAAAATAAATTCAGTGTATAGTTGTCAGAATGAGCATCTTGAAGACAGTCATTGACAAGCAACTACTAGTGTAATTGATTGGGTTATACCTTCAAAGTTACGAGAAATTACTATAAAGCCACCTAAACAGTGTATTATTGGGGGCAACCAAGGAAACAACAAATTCCCTCCGCAGGAGAAGACGTGGTTAGAAGAATGTGTTCAAGGTGCCATGGTATAAGCCATAATTGCTCTACGTGTAAGAACCCATACCTTTGAATTCTATGGAGTGACACATATGAAGTTCCTTAATCAGCTTTTAATGTAATATCTATGTAAAATTATGTTAATGTGGGATGTATTAGTTTTTAATACAATCATGTATGTACTTGAATTGTAATATTAATTAAATAAATTATTATTTAACATGGTTCTATTTGAAGGTTGATTTGATACTGAATGTACGTAGCCTATTAATTTTATATCTATTGTACGCATGTGAAACTCCAAGTTATGTACCCAGAATCAAGGCTATGTCATTGAAAATTAGGGGGGGGGGGGGTTGACAATTCATCATAGGACTCGGTATGTTATGTGGACTCCGTAGGACGCCATGCAGTCCTGTGTCTGGGATCGTTAAATTTTTCTGTCCATATTTTTCATGATGCTCTCTTTATCATGCAGATGGACCACAAGGAACACTCTAAAAGTTCTACAAAAGAAAAATCAACATGTCAGTCTCCTATATAATGATGAGGCAAGATTTAATATTGACAATCATTATCAAGTAGTTGAGATCGGATACACACTTGTCCATACTTTTGTTGATGAGTTGTATTATGACCCAAGGATACTTCACAACTAAACTTGCCTTAAGTTTCAATAATAGTGTTTATAAAATATCCAAAATATGATTGTGCTCGCTCCTTAACAGTTTCCTCCACGTGATGCAGCACTTGAGGTGCCATATGAATGTCAACTTGTATAAATAATAACTTCACATCAAACTCAAAATGACACAGTTTATATAAATTATCTGCCAGTTTTGAAAGAAAAATGTGATCGTTAATAAATGTGGATCGACTATTTTTCTTCAACAAATGCTATCGCAATATACGAGGTAACTAACTATTAATTCTTTGTCCGAAAATTATCCCTACTGAAGAGATGACTTCGTACATCCAAATCTGAAAACAGGAACATTAACGTATTATAATATATCAAAACAAAGTAATACATTGTCATATTGCTTCAAATCGATTACCATACCTGAAAAGCAATGGAAAATCCCTCGAGATTGTATGTTATGAAATTGTAGGAGACTTCTTTCTCTTGTCCATCACTCTCCTGGCGCGCTTTTGTCCTCTTTTCTTTGGTGACAATAACATTCATTGTCAACGCACTGCGCAGTGATCGCAATGTCAACGACCAAGATACAGAACTCCATTGATATCGGTTAAACTCATCTAAATCATCCAGAAATTGTAAGAGCAATATGCTAGACTGTGTTCTATATCCTCTCCCACAAATAGTTTGCTTCAATAAAAAGTATAATGAGAGTTTCACTGCATCCAGGTTATCTACCATACTGAAATCAATATCAGAGTAAACCTATTCAATCATCTGTAGTGTAATCGAAACACTTCCACCAAAGTACATGTTACAGAGTCAGTCACTCTATGCATGAATGGTAGGATAATCACCAAATATCAAACCTGTTATCAACGCAAAATCTTTGTGATTAAAACTGGTAAGACGACCTTAAATGACAAACTACATCACATCAGTCGAATCGTCTATAGGCTTAACCTGATGTAGGAGCATATAATGTATTAGATTATCTGAAAAATAAAACTCTGGATGTATGTCAATAAAATGCCCCAAACAAGTATGTCTGAATAATAGTTGTTGCTCTTCCGTTAACTTATTCTGTATCAACATGATATCGCTGAAATGTGACAATGATGTCACATTGGCGTTGATGTGCTCCCCATCCGATCTCTTCAAAGTATACATCTGTACCTGACAATAAGACATCGTTATATTACAATAATAGATTAAATTATTATTTTCTTACACTAAGAATTATTTTCTAAATTAGTTTTAAGCATTTCATATTTTTTATAATATATTATTCAAATTTCTGATTTCTAAAAATTAAATTATTATTACCCAACAAAATTTAATATTTATTATTACAATACAATCAGGAACAAATTGTTAAGAAATTTTATATTATTTGTATAATTCTTATATATTTTTTATGTCTTTAAATATTCTTCAAGTATATTATTCAAATTACTATCTCGTTAAAATTAAATTACTATCATTATATAAAATTTTATAGAATCGTTACTATATTAGTATTGAAATTATATTTTTATTTATTTTCTAAATATTTTTTATATATATTATTAAGATTTGGTTATTCTAAATTTTTTAGATTTATTTTATTATTATCAAAAAATCTTTTAATAATAGTTATTATATTCTTTTAAAAATTAATTTCCTACATATATTTGTTTTATTTCTATATATATTATCAAAAAATATAATTTTTTAGCCCACCCACTCCTGAGTGCACCCACTAGGAGTGAAAAATTCCGCTCCCAATACTGTTCACCATCTCTCACGCAACTCTTTCTCTCTCTCTTCAATTCTCTGCAAATATTTTTAACACACAGCCATTCTCTTTCAAATAAATTCATCCCACAACAACTCTCTCTCTCTGTAACTCTCTCTCTTAATTAACATTACAATTCACTATAATAAGGATTACCTTTGTCCGTAGATTGAAGCTCTCTTAGTGTGGTTTTCTTCCTTACTTGCTATGCTGTCGCTACCTTCCTCTACTCTTGCTTCTCGTTGACTCTAGTGCCGTTAACGTTGCCACAAGAAAATTGTAAATCTACGATTTTGGCTATAGAAGAAAATCATGGTCATTCCCGTTAATGTCAATTTGGTATCAGGGTATTTTGGTTTAAAAAAATTTAAGTTGGTTATTTTTGATTAAAAGTTTAGAAGGTGGATATTTTTTAATAAACCTTATAAAATAAGGTCATTTTTTGTTAATCCCCTGTATATTAATGTACGTATAATATAATTCTATAATTAAAGTTGGTATTCTTACTTGATTAGTAAATCCAACACCAAATCTGAAAGCAAGTCTGCCAAGAATCAACATTGCAACATTGACGGCGGCCGCAGTTAAAATAACTCCGACCAAGAAGAAAAGCGATGCAATTTGTATGGTGGGTTTCGACCTAAATTTGCGCTGGCACGTGACGCTGCAAAACTAGCTAGTAAGAGCTGCAATATACAAGACAGAAGTAAACAGTTGAAGGCATGGGCATGCTGTTTCCTTTCGTATACATTTGGGAAAAAGTCTTTCAAGAAGGCATCCATTGATGAAACTCCACCTGCAATACAACTAACTCAACAAAAATTCAAATTTAAAATGTAGAATATTGATTTTATTTAATATATGTATATATTGATTGATGAAAAATAGATGAAACGTTAACCTGAAATTCCAATGTCAAGAACCAAACATTAATCCTCCGAAAGCATCAATAATCACAGAAATAATCACATAACCTGTGATTTTTCCTTCAAATTCTGGCGCCATCTTGCCCTCCATAAGTGCACACACACACACGATCTTAATCTTTAAAAAAGTGAAGAATAGTATATATATATACACACACGTATTCATACAGTGGGAGAGGACAAGGAGAAACAATGAAAAAGATATGACAGCACAAATTTGGCTGTAATTTTTAACATACTAGGTTTCATGGATTGTTATAGACAAAGTTAACTTGAAAACCCACCATGCAACTTCGAATGGAAACCAGGGTTATTCTCATGTGTAGACCTTTGGATTGTAAACTTCCGTCAAATACTATTTAGAGAGAAATCTATTTTCATGCGGTAAAGACAATATAAAAAATAGACGGATATTATCCTTTTAATATCAGTATTGTACAGTTTTACTTTCGAACTTTTCATAACAAAATACTGGCAGCTCATTCTTTAACGGGAATCTGACATTTCTTATTTTATTCTCACCGTTAACATGTATTATCCGGTATCGGGGTATCGGAGGCGGTCCATGTTAAGTATTTTTCCTTTTCTTTTTTTTTTAAAAGGAATGACTCAACGTTGAACGCCATATGTTACCGAAAAATATTCGCTGTTTTCAGTAGAAAAAAAAACTAAACAAAACCAACCTTTATTAATTATCCAAATTCTCACCTTACCCATGAAATTATTTTCCTTGATAACTTGTGTAAATAATATATTGGTAGCCAAACTCAATTTATCACTCTTAGTTTGTTAGTTTGCCGAGCATACGTCATCTCATCCAATAATATCTTTCTTCTCAAGAAATTTAAAATTTGAATTTATATAACCTACCGATATGTTGACTACATTTATTCTTAATTGAATGATTCCAAAAGATTCTTCCAATTAAACCTCTTATGTTCATTACAACTTTTTATAAAATTGTGTGCGAGGCCCACAACCAAAATCAGAGGCATCAGTTCATAAACTCAATTATGGCCACGATTGCCAGTAACTTCTAAAAATTTACGTAAATTTTCAACATAATTTTGCATTGCTTAACTTAGCCACATCCGGGCACTATGATCCATTACAGTAACAGTTAATTTTGATGTTACCTACTTCCTATGGATGTTCTTTTTGTATTGTATAGGGTACAAAATTTTTCATGGTGTGGTCCATCCCCCTATATCAAAGGGGGCAGTAATTAATGAATATAATAAAAATCCTATAATATTGGCAGGATTTTGTCCGGAAGCACAAAGAATCTGATAATTTGAGGAGAAAAAAATGAAGGAAGCAGGCTAAAAGAATTGGTCTTCCGTGTAGATTTGATATCAGCTAGTAATATGATCTTGAACCAAAAGACCATTCAGAAGTGGGCGCTCCGCTTCTGTATTCCCAGTGAGAACTTGTTTATCTCGACGTTGACCTCTATCACGAGAAAAATTAAGGATCAAATGGTGAAAAAATAGATCAAACAGTGAAAAAATAGAACTCAACATATAACGCCTCTTCCTTACAGTTCATCAAACATCATAGGGCGCCAGTAAGTTTCCCAAGATTCATTTAGTAGGCGCAGCACACTGCGTCATTTTTGAATGTTGAGGCATTCTTTCTTGTTTGTCAAGTAAACTAGTGAGAGTTATGAATGTGAATCTAAAATCTGTCCTAACTAAAAACTTTGTACACTATACAAAATAGTTTGATATCCAAATGCAGTTTTTCTATCATTCTCATGAGAAAATCACGTAGAGGAAGGAAAAAAATTGGGAGGAAAGTAAAATTATAAGCTAAGTGCTCCCCCTTGTTCCAGGTTGACATAAAGGTAAAGGTAAAGCCTATGTAACAAAATAGCCACTTCACCTCCTTCACAACAAGAAACGTCCTTTCCCCTCCCTATTTTTATCCCTATTTTTCATTCCTCCCAAGCTTAACTCCTAGAAGCTCGAAGCGTGACGCTCAAATTGCGGATGATTTCAACATAACATTAGTTAGCTACCCTAACTAAATTTTGGATAGGTTTCTTGCGAGTATTGTATCAAAGAAATGAGTGAAGCAGTATAGAGACCTTACACTAGTTGATTGGAGCTCCACTGTGGTCGAATCCTCACCATCCTACATTACAGGCCACCAAAATTAAGCCCTTCCAAAACCCAACGAATTTAAAAAACAAATAAAAAGTTAATGGAGCAAGCATACCTCAATCAGCAAATCCTTTCTGGTAATCACACCAATCACACGAGAAGGACGAGGGGCAACAAATACATGTCTCAGTCCCAGTTGCCGGAAGAGATTATATACCTATACCATCAGCAAAATGCAGTAGTTATGAGATTGGAAGGAATTAGCAAAACATACAAACATAATAATCCAGTAAGACAGACAAGAAAATATCACCTTTGTCAAAGACATATCTTCAGGGACAATGTATGGAGAGGGATTCAAATATGGGGCAAGATCTATGTACATATCCAAATCATCTGAACTAAGGTGTATGTCATCGATAGATAACCCTCTACTGGAAGCAGGTTTCACAAATTCACTGAAATTGTGCCTGTTCAAAGGATCCACTAAAATCTTAAAGAGTGAAGAAACCACAGAACGGTTAAAAAAAAAAAAAGAATGAAGAATCAAAAGTTAAAAAAGATTCCTTACTACCTGATTCCTTTTGATCCCCTTGAGGGATCACAAGGCAAGGGACTGTGCTGGAAATCTACCTTAGACTGAAGAAGTACCAGCAAGTGGCTGTATTGTAATCAGTGAAAATTAGTTTGTTCAATTGAAGCATGCTTTTCTTTTAAAATACAAACATGTACGTGCATAACGTTAACTTATTCTATTCTACCTTCGAAGCACGAGTCCAACGACTAGCCTTTCTCCGTTTCGTGTGTGATCAACCACCTAGGCAGAGCAAAACATCATGAACGTCAAAAATCCTTGACTACTATATGAAACTGCAATGAAGGGGAAGCTAAGCTTACTGGGAAGCCATTGTGTTTACTGATCCGCAATATAGAAACCACATCAGCGACCTTTACAATTCGAGGGAAGGATATAACCTTCAAGGGTAAACAATAAGTCAAACAAGAAGTTCAATATAACGTGTAATACAAGTAGAATATTAGAAACCAGAAACAAAAAAGGTTTGCCACACCAACAAGAGAGGGATTGATGTGGCTGACAAATGTCCAAGCAGATCTAGATGTGTGAAGTTGTGTCATTGCTTCCAGTGATCGTTTCAAAAGCTTAAAAATGGGTTGAGGCATCTTATCTATATAATGGATAACTAAAATTCTAAAAGAATGATCAGTTGTTCGAAACTTATAAATCCCAGTTGTCAGGATGTGAATAAAAATTTTATTGACTACCAGGTTATAACCAGGCCACTGTTTGCAGAAATCCATGAGTCAGTAAGATTCTATCTTTCTTTACGTTTTAAAGCCTCCACACAAACCAAGTTAGCAAAGCAAAGTTTTTCAGGATGTAGCCAGAATCCTGCTTCAGCAGAGCACCTTTTTTTCATCAAAATGATCAGGCTAACAAGTGGATTGTCTTACACATTTAATCAAATGCATGGTCAATCCTCATCTATAAGTTATGGTAACAAAGCAATGCCATGCACTCAATCACCTTCTGAACTCCACAGGCGTCCTTTGCTGTCATTTGCCGCATCTTGTATTTAGGTCTAGATTCCAATAATGGAATGCCCCTCAGGTGTGCTTGTTCTTCGTATAAACCTTCATTAAAAGCATCCCCAACAGCCTGCAGTGAACATGATTAAGTTTGTTCCTCAAGACATCAATCAAGGGACAAACAAAGCTATTAAAATTGTACCTTTGATATAAGAAGAACAAGCATGATAAGAGGTAGAAATTTCAAGTTATTTGTGATTTCAACCATAATGACACAAAGTGTCACTGTCATTCGCATTGATCCTCCAAGAAAAGAAGCAGCTCCCAGCAAAGCATATCTGTGAATAAACCAAGATTATTATCTGAAGTAATTAGGAATTATGACATTGCTTGCAACTTAGAGAGAGAGAGAGAGAGAGAGAGAGAGAGAGAGTTACTCACGTTCCCTCCTCAATATTGAGCTTCTTGTAAAACCTAACAACAAACATGCCAACAAGACGTCCATATGTTGATCCTATCATTATTCCAGGAACAAACTGACCAGCAGGAACAGCGGTGCCAAAGGTGACAACTGCTAAGGTATAGAACATAACCTGCAAAACATTTTGAGAGAATCTTAAAATTCAAACAAAGAGAAAAAAAACTAAAAAGACAAAAAATTAATTAGATCTATCAGCAGCAACATCAATACAAAACCAATGCAGTAAGCGAATTGCAGAAATGCTCTACCAAAAAGGTTAACAAACTTTGAGCACTGTATTCATGAATTGTTTTTGCACTGAACAAATTCCTGATGGCATCATCCTGTAACCACATATACACAATCTGTTAGAACGCAAGCCCTCAAAGCAGCTTGGAAAAAAGGCATATAAAGGATTAAGGCAAAGATTTCCAGAATTTTACAAAACCTGGGTATTGAAGAAAATGGTTGCTAGATCATTGTATTCCCTGTCTTTGCTACAGTAGAACTGCAGAAAGCACAAAAGCATATGAGAATATTAAGAATCTATACTCAAAAGTATAGTAGTATCCACAGAAAGAAAAAGGCACAAAAACTTAAAGAAATTATTAACCAGAAAAAAAAATTTGTTTTCTCTATTGTCAATTGCTTTAAAAATACAACCAACTGTTAAATTGTATGATGATCAAGATCTGCCAAGGGAGGAAAAAAAATAACTCCACTGCTGTAGTTAGCGGAACTGAGACCCTCCCACGCAAACCAAGATTTATCAACTTCACATGAAAAAATTGATTAAAACTCAAATTTTAATTTGAACTTAAGTGGGCATGTCGGTTAAACTTTTATATTTATAAATAAAACAGCATTGGGTTTTGATTTAAATTGTTATTAGATAAGAGTAAATAACCATTAGGCAAAAGAGACTTTAAACCACATATAATATAGTTGACACATGAACATTACATGCTTGAATATAAAAGCATGTACAAACAAAAATCACAAGTACAGCATCCAGATCATCCAAAGGTAAAACAATTTCAAAGGATGAATCTTACATTTACATAATTGCCATACATTCCTGGAGGCCGTGGACACTCAATACCAGAATCAGGATCAGATTCAGGGCATGGAGTGCATTTTCTTAGAAGTGGAAGCCCGAAGGAGATAACTGAAGTTATCATGGAGATGACACATGCTTCAATAATCTGTAAAAAATTTTATTCCATGGAGGGGAAGAATATTGAAAGTCAAATAGAAGACAACAGCCCGTCCCTAAGAGATCACCAGTTTATGCAACAATATCCTATTTCCATGAGTATATTTCATAACTTACCTTCACTCGATTCCCTTTCTTGTGTAAATAATTTCTACGCCAGGAAGTCATGTAAAGCGTAAGTTGGTTAAATAATGCTCCTGAAAAATAATATTAAAAATTAATGACCATAAATCTCTTGATGAACACATGATATGTGGGCAAAAAGTTCAACACATACCAAGAAGACCTCCAATAATCCCAATAACCGCCATCGGAAATAATTCTTCAAAGGAATAGTCCTCTTGACCACTAAGAGAAGGGGAAAATATAGTTAGAAGCCAGCAAAAAATCAAACAGAGATCACTGTGAAACAGCTGAAGAAAGTGTAGATCTTAACTCTGATATGTCCCATATAATGAAGCCACCTGAGCCAAAATGCCCACACTTTCCACTTGCACACCAAGCCATTGCAGTACGCACAACAACAGCCACAACAGCAGAAGTGAAAAAAACTCTCCACATAAGTTGACTCCTCCACCTTCATAAGCACAATACAAATACACATGGTATATCTTAAGACTCAGATATTCACACATCCAGAAGGCTGAGTTACCAACTAAATGCTCTCAAAGACAAACATAGATGAGCATAAGCTCAATCAAAACCATGCAACAACAGCATTAGGAATGCGTAAGAAGTCAACGCATATAAAGTTGTTAAAGACACTTTAATACTACACAAAGAACTATGTAATCATCAACACATATTTCTTACCATGATGTAACCTCTTCCAATGCAAATAATACACCACCAACTGGAGCTCTAAAAGCAGCAGCAACTCCAGCTGCGCAACCACAAGTTACCTATTCAAAATATAACATATATGGACAATG
>JAVXUL010000010.1:5528402-5538519 GCA_035590515.1 Trichilia minutiflora | reverse complement strand
TTTCATTCCATTTTGTCATTGATCCCCAAAAGTTCATATCCAGAAAGATCTGTACCAGTAAAACCAACAGCAGTTCATTTCGGTTCAGAAAGAGAGAAACAGAAGTACATCCTGTAGCCTGTCGAGCGGCTGACTCTCCCTCAATACATCTTACTACTTGTTTAAACATATTCTGACCTGGTAAAACAGATATATATAAATATATACTCGGGGACCCAATGTTTATCATGTGTACCATCCGCCTTAAACTAAGCCAACTATAATTACAGAAATGTAATCGTATCAGAAGAGCTCCATCAATTGCTGTGAAACATCTGCATCAAACATTCACAAAATCGTTGAAGCATTTAGCAATGACGAACCAAATAAAACTTTTAACAGAAATGGGAGTCAAATCAACTAATGCAAGCACAACAAATCGTTGAGGACAAAATTATAAGTGACTGTAAAAGTATAATGCTAACTGAAAGAAAAAAGAGGGAATGGATTTATAAACCCTGTTCTATCTGAATTGCTGTTTTACTTCAGAAACTAAACCTGAATTATAATAAACTTTTTACCAGCATATAAGTTGGATTATTTCTACAATGTCAAAATATGTTCACAATTAAGATGAAATTCGAGACGTAGGTTGGTTTCAGTTATTAATTCCACATCAACGTTCTCAAAGCTACTTAACCCACCCATTGAAAATTGAACTTCAGACGACAGTAAAGGTCATTTCAAGTCATATATATAACATAAGTGAAAGAATACCTTGAAGAATAGCTGGTGTTGTCTCGAACTCATGCCAGATATTCTGATAAGAAGCAAGATCCCAATTTAGAAATTTGGCAGCAAGGTAAGCAGCTCCAGCAGCAATATGATGAGGTTTAAACTGAAGCCACAATGAACTCCGAAGCCTACAAAACAAACCAGAGACCTTCAATAAAAATCATAAAAGTAGAATTTTCCAAACCAGTCCAGGAATATCCAAGAAATAGTCAAACCATCTGGGAAACACTAATACGAACAAAACTTCTACAGCTTAGCACATATTGCCACAATGACATAAACCACATTGCTACAAGAGTACAAGATTGAAACAAGAAGCTATAAAACAAGAAAATCAGGCACTGCTTCAAATAAAAAAGTCACTATTTCTTACCAACTAAAAAGCACCAATCCAGGTAGAAAAATTTCCATGAATCTCTCCAGTAGTGCTGACATGGTACCATAACTATAGTAAACATGTAATACTCATCTACTGAATACATCAACTCCCAGACCCAATTCCGCTGCAGGGCCTTTTAACTCCAGAAATATATGCAGTAAAATAATAAAGCAAACAGAAAATCAAGGCACATTGCAAACAAAATGTCTCTCTTCAGCTCAATTGGACAGGTTTGTCGACATGCATGGTTTGATGCTCCTGGAGCATGCATGTTAGATAAATCCTCAACTCTAGGTTGTGCTGCAACATGATGTAAAGCTACACAATGTATTTTTTCTTATAAATATTTTACGAATGGGGGGTACCACTGTAAAATCCATGGCTTGATTCATTCAGAATATGACAACGATATTTCAACCTATATTGATTGCAAGTCATTAAAATCTCAAACTGACACAGTTCAGACGACAAACAAAACAACAGGATTTTCAGAGCCATAAAGATGAACTCAAGAGACATATGGCAATTAGGTAAACAACACATGAGCAAAAATTTCGTCCAAAAAAGATGCTCATGATTGAGACAATTTGAGGCAGGAAATATAACAAATTCAAAGATATATAACATTCCCTTACTAACTTGGCCCCATAAAGTTCTCCTCTGACTTTTTAAGTAATTAGTAAGAATATGCCCCATAAAAGACTTTTTTAACTGAAAAATAACATGCAACTTCTATTTGCTTGGGCTTGGGTAATTTATCCAGCTAATAAAGTAAAGACATTATATGGCATAAATGATACAATCGTCTATTCTTGTCAAGTTAATCAGAGAAAAAATGTCTTGTCCAGTAACAGCGACGCAAGGCTGCCCAATGGACAGGCCAGTACTAGGTACTATTTCTTTACAACAACAACAAAATATCAACTGAGAATCCAAATGTCAACAATAGCTTTGGGCAATTTGCAAGTGTGAGCTACAACAAATCACACCGTGACCAACTTTATCAGCAATTTCTTAGCATCAGAAGAAGATGACAACTCATTTTTGTGCACCTCAGGAGTTGTCTCACTAACATTGGAGGTCAATAAAGCAACGAAATAGAGATATGTTATATATATTATTTCTACTATATAATATACTATCACCAATTTTCTCATATAACAATAAAATTTGTAAGCTATAACATAGTACAAGAAATCAAAACATTAAAATTCTTGTTCTTACTTTCCAAAAACAAGTTCAGTCATGCAGTTTTAATTATTTCGCAATTGAACTATCTAATGACTAAGTGACATAGAAGGATAGACAAATGAGAATCAAAATTATGTCCAGAATAAAGGTCATCACTAGGGATCATGCAATGATGACAATTGAAACAGTGTTAAGTGATTGAATCGGATGCTGCAAGTAAGTTCACCCATCGACAAGATAGGACATAATGTTTAACACTATTGACAATTTAAGAATGACTTTTTAGAAAAAAATATGTCCAGATATAGTTAGAGAAGCAGAAAGAAAGAAAACTCCAAATTATCAAAAGAAAACCAATCCAAGGGAAGAAAATATGCTAAAGTGAAATGAAAACCACTTCTAACTTCTAAATGGAGAGCTTGCTACAAGTTAACAAAAGATTACCTATTAATAGACCTGTTATACCACATAAATAATTAACTTGTTTGACTATTTGTGAACTTTCCTTATATTTCCCTAAAAGAAGAAAGAAATGGGGTAGAAAGCTCAGGAAAATCAAATTGAATCTAAGAACCTAAACATGACATCTTTTCCTCATTTAGTCTTTGGCATATAGATACCGTACTCTGTCTAGAAATGTGTTTCATGACTTCTGAGATATTTAAGTAACAATTTTACCTTGACATCTAAATACACAAAAGAGAGTTAAGTGCAGACCAGGAATAGTATCTCAACAGAGTTATTTAATAGAGTACAAGAAAGACAAAGGTCAATTTTGAGTTCCATGCCAGGTAAATGATCCTAAGATTTCAAAAAGCTGGACCCATTTTAATCACTTCAAACCCTACAGGAAACTATTGGCAGTTTGACACCCATAAAAAATTTGTATATATCTATAATTACTAGAAACTTGCCAATGGCAGGGCTGAAATTAATCAAATAACTATCACTGGCACTAAGCATTATGTATCATTATATGTTTAACTGAGAATAGAAAATGTTTTGCAGAAGTTTCAATTTTTCAATGCTGTTTCAGGTAAATTAAAATGAAGAAAGATAAAAATACAGATACAAATAAGTTGGGAGAGGAGAATGGTGAGGCATGTAATATAAGCTTCCTACCGAATTTCTACAGATACGTTTTCATTCCAGAAATGTTATGAAGATTCTAATATTCCCTTTCCTCCTAAAACAGCCAGATTATTTTATGATTCTTTTATTTCCCTTCAAGGATGTCATATTCTTCATCATTTTATTTATACAAGAACATTGTTCCTTTATCTATACACAAAGTATATAGCTAAAAGAACAACAATACTAATTATCAAGTAAAATTGTAAATAATAGTTGGTGTTTAACTGAAAAAAATAATTATAATGAAAAAATTCAAGGAAAACATGATGATTTTTCATCTTTAGAAAAAATAAAATTAAGTTAAAATACCCATATTTGAAAAAAAATTTTAATGCCAAAACATAAAATAGTTTAAAAATAATTAAATTGCAACTCATCTTTCTTTTAACAAAACAAGAGAAAATTGGAAAACCATTATATAACAATGGGAAAATGATACCACATATGATATCATGATCCCTGTTAAGTAAATGGTTTTCCTCCATATCTGAAAGAATGCACGCATGACAACAAACAGTCAGATTTCACAAACTCAAAGTTTGGACAAGCAGTAATAAGGAAGATGGCTTTGGAGGATCTGCAGCTATATTTAATAGCCAATGACCAAACTGATGGGCACAGTTAACTGATCCACAGTACATCAGCTGGGTAACTTCAGATGTAAAAACAAAACTTTCCATGAAGAGCATTTCAATCCGTTAGCTAACAGTATCATATAGGCAAGCACGCAAATCTTGTGTAGCCCCTGCAATGTTATGCCATGCCAAAAGAATCAATATCGCATACCACAATAACTACATAGAGTAGATACTCTGAAGAAGAAAATTATTGACAAACCAACAAGCGAACAACAGCTCCTCTTCCATGCACTTAACTACCTCAGAACCTCAATTGGCTAATAGGTTGAGATCAGAACACCCACTACCCAAAATTTATAAAAGAGATATGCAATCAACATGCAAGACCACTTCCTTGGTCCTAAATTAGGTTCCTAGTGGAAATACTCCAGCCAAAAATAATCCAAACCAAACTGGTACCTGAAGAAGAAACAGGATCCAAATTACTGTACAGAAGTGTAAGTTAGACCATTGTGTACAGCATCAAAGTGAAGTTCAACATTCATAATTTGTTTCATTTATAAAACTAATCGAAGTAATCATTACAACTACATTGCACCTGCAAGAAAATAGCACCTTATACAATATAATAACTACAATCAAAACAAGGAAAGTAAAGACCTTACCCTTCACTGACCAAATTTAATGCCAGATTCACCAAAACAGTTTGTGAAAGACCCAATTTGTTGAGAATGGATGTAAGAGGGCCATATGGATGCTTCACGTTAAGTTCAAAGTTCAAAGTAGTCAGGATCATTTGCTCAGCCTCGATCAATCGTTCCCGATACTGCTCAAACCAGTCCTGTTTAATACACAAATCATTTCTTATCAACAAAACAAGAACTTAAGTTTCAATTTTAATTTCTTCTTAAGCCATCATATTTTAAGCATATCCATATTGAACAACAAAATAAAATTTTCCACCGATTTTATGAAATCTATGGTGCTTTTTAGTGATCACAGACATCTAGGTCCCTTGTTTTGGCTCTTATACTGCCAAATAATTTGATGTTATATGTTTTTATTGGTAAACTAAAATAGAAAGAGATATGAAAACACTTACAACGGGAAGCAGATACAACAAGAGACTAATATCCTGCTTATGATAAAGTTCAGAAGATGCTCTCAGTACATCATTCAGGGGACGAGGTGTCTCCTCAGACTTGGCAGCAAGAAAGAGAGCAGTAGTAGCAATTAACTGCAACAAAGCCATATTGGTTAGAACATATAGAGAGAGTGTGCAGGCAATAACAACGGTAATAAGATTTCTTGGATAGAAACCTCGAAGAAATGACAGAAAATAAACTCAAACTTTTCATTAGAGATAGTGTTAACTCACATATCTATCATGGCAAGCATGTGATTGCCGCACAAAAAATCGATGGCACAGAACCATGGCAGTGCCAATAGTTGTTTGTGGCCTGCAAAACAAACGACTACATTTGTCAATTAACATGGAGAAGGAAATCTTAAACACTGTCATATATAAATAAATAAATAAATAACCACTAAGCCACCCATTAAAGATGAAAAGCTTACAATCCAAGCCGTAATCCAAGATTTTGAATAAACGCACAATATGAATATCGCAAGTGTGTTTGGCATAGTACATCGATGCCATCTTTTCTCGAGGGGGATAATCTATCAATCTCATCCCTTGACATAAACATCGGTTCATCATCCTCCAATCTTGAACGGTCACGTTTACAACTTGTGGACGTAGAAGCCTCAGTATTGGATCTGGAAGCAGGTAGTACTGGATTGTTGTAGGTGGATGCAATAGCAGTCTCAGATTTATTGGGTTGTTGCCAATAGTTCCTTGTCTTGTCTCCCCCTGCAGAGGCTGAAAATTTTCTCCTCTTGAAAGACGGAGCGCTGTTGGCTTGAATATAACTGGTATTATTATTGTGCTCCCTAAATCTCCCCGTATAGTCATGGAAATTGTTATAATTTCGAACATGATTGTTATTCCAGCTTGGGTTCCAGTTAAGGTTATTGCTAATGTTGTTGCCATTGAAAGAAGACCAATGCCTACCATAATAGGTGCCTCCTTGTTGATGGTAATTGCGTGCAAAAAACATTGTATCTATTCAAAATTTAAAAAAAAATGGTCAAAAATTAAGAAATAATAATAATGTAATACCAACAAAATAGCTGTTTTTACATAACACAAAAGGGTCAAAAAATCAGAAATAATAATAAAGTAATACTAACAAAATAGCTATTTTTACATAGCAAACCGCCGATAAAAATTATAACTCTTAACTATATCAATTTTCTTTATCTGAGATGCTTAAAGAATGTCTTTTGTTAATATTCTGACATGAAGTGAAAATAATTAACAATTTTCGTAAACAATAAATTGATCATGATTAAACCAAGGTCCAAGTCCTGCTATTAATAATTCTTGTAATCAACAAGCATTATCTCTAGTCAAATCATCTCCGATCATCAATAATCTCCTAAAAATACAGCTTAATTATCATAATAAACTATCTTTTTCTTTTTTTTTGGTTAAAAGGAATGTTAAAATCAAATTCATATAATCTGATCCAAACACAACCAACGCTCACGAGACAAATCTACAACGCCAAAATTTAAGAAAAAATATTAACCAAATAATAAAATTAAACAAATCTAAACCCCGATCCAAACATTTTCATCAACTAATTTAGCATAAACGTTCAGATATTAGCAACAACGTGATTCAAATATATAAAATTTACCCGATTAGCGGATAACGAGAGAAAAGGAGATGAAGAAAAACTCAGTGGTTGAAACAGGAAAGAGGTTCGGGGTTTGAAATAAAAAGAAGTGAAAGCGTAAGATAGAATGAAAGGCAGAAGATGTCCCAAGTCCCTCTCTAAACAATCGACTTTGCTTATTGCGACGATAATCCGAATAAAGGTGCGGTGGCATTGATTCCCTTTTGTCCTTTTCTTTTTCTTTTGGAGTTGGAATTAGGTGGTTGGGCTGGGCAAGTTAAGGTCGGGGTTAAGGTTTGGTCCAGTCATGGGACGTAAGCTAGGCAAATCCAGTGTTGCAAAATTTTCTATGGTGCTACGCACCTAAATGTCAAATCAAATTAGACTTTCGATTCGACCCACTTTAATTATTTGGCCCATTGAGTAATGGGCCTATCAGTTACAACGATTTGGTGGCTGGTCAGTGTGAATTTGCCGATGGTTCCAAGTTAAACATTGAACTTAACATTTGTCTTATTTACAATCCGAAGCTATAATCTCATGGAAACTATTGATTCTGTTATATTTCTTCTCTATAAATAAATTAGAGAAATTTTATATGATAAAAAAATAAAATAAAATTTAGTTGAGTATTTTTAAAGTTAAAATTGAATAGATTTGTTTAGATATTTTTTGTATTTAACCTTTTCAGTCAAAATTTTTAGTTTAATTTTATTCGTATTAAGTTTAAAACATGTTAATGAAATATTTTAAGATTTCAAACTGTAAAATAAACAATTACAAGATGTCATTGATCATGCTCCTCTCCTTGGTTTTTTTTATTATTAATCTATAAGTTATATGGTTATTAATAGATATAATTCTACGTTTAACATCTTTTATTCTAAATATAAAGTTTATAAATTCAATCCGAATAAAATTTTATAACTTAAGCAAGTACCTTATAATATATTAAAGCACTACAACAAAATTAAGTTTTAGTGATGCAAAAAATTTTGTCGCTAAAGGCATCTTTTATCTACAACAATTTTAATTTCATCACTAAAAAATTAATAAAGTTAATATAAATTTAGTATTTAACGATAATATACAGGCTTCGTTAAAAGATATTTTAATAATGATAAGAAAATGAAGACGTTATTTCATTGCTAAAGGTATGCAATTAAATAATTAAATTATTTTTTTATTGTAGTAACAACACAATAATGTGTCGCGAAAAGCTTCCTTTAGCGACAACATTACATCATCGCCAAAGGATCGCAATTACAAAAATAATTTTTTTTTTTCTTGTTGCAAACCTTTAGCGACAACATATTATCGTTGCGCAAGGTCCATAATAAAAAAATAAAAATATTCATTACTTTTAACAATGACAGGGATGGTTGTCGCCAAAACTTCATTTAGCGTTGACATTATTCATTTAGCGATGATATTATGTTGTCTCGCTAAAGATCCGTAAGTAAAAAAATAAAATTATTCATTTGTTTTGGAGACGACAAATATGATCATTACCAAAAGAGATCTTTAGCGATAATATAGGTTCGTCGTCAAAAGTCCGTCATTAAAAAATAAAAATAGGATGATTTTAATGATGACATAAATGAGCGTGACTAAAAGTGGCCTTTAGTAACGACTTTATGTCGTCGCCAAAGGTTTTCAATTTAAAAAATAAAAATATTCAAAAGGTCTAGCGACGTCAAAATGGACCTTTAGTGACAACATAAAGGCGTGGCTAAAGATCTATAATTAAAAAAATTATATTATCCTTTCATTTAAGTAATATAATTAATGTATTTATTAATATATTTATATTTGATTTACATATGTATATATATAGATGTGTGTGTGTGTGTGTTAAATATAAATTTATATTTGTGTATATAGATAGATAGATAGATAGATAAATAGATAGATAGAGAGAGAGATTAGATATAGATGTATGTTATTTGTTTTTGTGAAAAATAAAGATTGGATTACAACTGATTTTTATGATGACTTGTTAAATCAGTTTGTAATAATAAGATAATTAAAAATTATTTGTAATGCTACTTAATTAAATTTCATTAAAAATAACTATACCTATAAAAAATAGTATATATATATATATATATATATATATATATATACATTCTGTCATGCTCTAATCCGTAGGTCTCACACGTGACAATCGTAACAGATTCCTAATAAATAATTTTTAGGATCAAAACGCTTACTAAGAATTTATAAGGCTGAAATCATAAACAAATATAATACATTTCCAAAACAAAAGATAAAGTACTTCCAAAATCATGTTATCGAAAACACCCAATCTCCAAAATATATCAAGAACCACAAGTGCTTCAATAATAAACATTTTAGAATCATTTTCACAAACTACTCATCAAAATATAAAATACTGAATTTCAAACGATTCAAATCAATACCCAAGTACTGATACATTGATTTCCATTATATAAATAAAAATATAAAGATTAAACCAGAAAATTGTTCCAGTGATCTAGACTTCTCTAAGTAAGTCGATTTCCATTATATAGTTGAGAAAATGTGTGTTTTGGTTCTATTTTGCGTAGTTTTCGTATAAAATCCATAACTTGAAATAGACCAATCATATTTTGATGATTCAAGTTGAGTTGGAAAGAAGACTCATAGATCTACAAATTTTATGAAGAAATCGAAGTCATTTGAAGACGGGAAGATGGCAGTCAGGCAGAATTAGAGACCAGAATTGCATCCACCAGGTAGCAACTTGGAGCTGCAGTGCCAGATCTGGCGATGCAGCACCAAGTGACCTCAAAAATCCAGAAAGTTGGCGCTGCAACGCCAGCTACAGTGCCTTCAAATTTCCAAAATTCGTTTTTGAGTTTTTTTGGTATCCTAATGCGTTCGGGACTCTTTCCTTCATAAAAGAAACACCTAGGGCACGACTGGAGGCGGAGAGAGAGGGGGAGCATTCTTTTGGAGGCTACAAAACACAAGAAAAACACTCAAAATTCAGATTTAAGGTTGGATTCATCAAGGAAGTAAGGGAACTCAAGATTGAAGGCTACACTTCAGAGTTTTATTTTCTTATTCTTTCTTTGTTTTCTATTTGCTTATTGTTGAAACCATGAAATATTTTGGAATGAATTTGGATTATATTAGAACCATGCTTGTCTAATTTTCTTACTTAGAGAATTGATGTAGTCGTTGTTGGATTCCCGTTTTGATTGCTATATTACTTGTTGAATGAAATTGAATGGGTTTATTCATATTGTTTGGTACTTTATGCTTCTTAGTTACTGGCCATAATTAAGATGATATTAGATTTGAATCTTATG
>JAVXUL010000010.1:5516305-5528302 GCA_035590515.1 Trichilia minutiflora | reverse complement strand
GCACAAAATTCCCTTCAGTAGTCATCATCTCTGCTGCTGCTGCATGAATGTCAAAGACTGCTGCTTTGATTTTGTCAGGCCCAGTGGAGGCTCTGATACCAAAATGTTAAGAATAGAAACACACAGACGAGGAGTATTCAACGATTCTGGGAATGATTTACTTTTATTGAATAGACTTAGACTTATATAGTCTCTTACAAACTTAACAAAAAGAGAAAAACTTGCATCAACTATTTAACTGCAACTAGAAGAATTTGAAAATTCCAAACAAATAGCCTAAAGAATAGGGCCTACTGAAGACTTTATTCAAATAAAATATCTTATCTAAATCCCTTAACTTTCTCTTCACGAAGCAGGAACATTGAATAGCTGCTCCATGAAAAGTTCTTTTTTAAAAAATTGTCAAACGAAGCAGTAGACCCCTGCGATGAAATTTTCTTCTTGATTATGTGATAAAAATTTGGAGTCAGAGGATGATGGATAAGAAGGATGGTTATTCTAAAATTTTTTCCTTATAATTTTTAACTATTTTATCATAATTGTCATTTTTTTATTTCTTAATTGAAGATTATATAACAAAAAAGTTATAAATAATTAGCTACAAAAAGTTAGAAATGCCTACGTCACCAATAACCCTACCCAAAAGTGAGACTAAGCCCAAAATCATTTAATATATATTTGCAGTTAAACCTCGCGAATCTGTAAACGCATTCAAAAATTCAACGCTAACTCGCTAAGCAAATCAACTGATGAGTTAGTCCCCAACTTTCTACCCCTTTTTGGTCATTCCTTGTTTCGTGATTGAAAATGGAAATGGGCGTGTTCTTTTGTTGACACGTCAAAGATGTCCTACTCAATTTTCCAATATCCACGCTGCTTTTAAACTTGCACAAATTTTCGCCATTTCATTCAGACAATATAATAGTAAATAATTTTATGAATAATAAATATTGTGGACGTAAAAAATTGCGGTTGTCTTCAATTTCGATTTTATCTTCTTTTATGAGTTTTGATATCTGTAATTACAAGACAGTCAAAATATAAAATCAATTTTTCGGTGAAAATTCTCCATACTTAAGTTAGTGAGGATTTTATTTATGCGGGAAGTGAGAAAAACAAAACTGAATCGAAAAAGAATTTCAGAGAATGTTTTCTATGTGTGTTAGGTGTTTCTCTTTCTACTGTAAAAGTTCAAATATTATCAAAATACTAGAAAGTATACCTATCATGATTCCCGAATTCCGTTATATTAGAATCATAGAATTTCGTACTTGTAAACACGTGTCATTGTGCAGCTAACGTGCTCTAAAAGCCTGTAACGATGATCGTAGACGTGGACACTATAGTACTGTTCCTTACCACGTGTACCCCGAGATCCCGATCATAGGTTTCCCGACGTAAACATCGTGATACCGTTTCCTGTCACGTGTATCCCCAGATCCCGATTATAGGTTCCCTGAGACGGAACCATTAAAATCTCCGAGACGAATATCGATCAGATATTTCTGACGGAGAATACTCGAGGAAGACTCTCTATTCGTTGGTTTTGGACAGATTACCCAAGACCACAATATTATTGCATGGGATGCAAGGAGAGGTCTCAATACGACACCATATTTGAAGATTTTATAAGAGAAAACCATACCTATATTATGTACCTGAACCTTTAGACTAGGCTTTCACGAAAATACCCAAACAAATATAATTATTAAAAATTATATAATACTTTGATTTTGATTTTAATTTTTAAATTTCACCTATTAAATTATATTTTTAATAACTGAAATTTTGTCTCTTATATAAAAATTTTGAAAAAAAAAAAAAGGAACTATAAATTTTGTCTCGAATGATGCATTAACATGATTGGTACAACTCTCATTATAATTCTTTTATCCTAACCTCCTTTAGCCCATCCTATCACTCCTTAAAAATGCATTTCAAAAACCATTTTATTATTTTCAAAAATCAAGTATAAAACCATTCTAACAGAATCACCATCCAATAAATCATAACATATATAGTAAATTTTCTCTCATTGCTACTATCGGTAACATGATCGGTCAATTTCAAGAAAAAAAAGTGATGCATTAATTTTTATTGGATAGACATACAAATGACAGTACACTCATCGCACTTAAAGACATCTTTTGCCAAGCAGGCATTTGCTGAGACGGCACAACAACTAATGGGAAACATTATAGCAATAGACAAATTTGTCATTCCGTTTGGTCATGGATCCCCAATGTTCATATCCAGAAAAATCTGTACCAGTAAAACCTACAGCAGTTCATTTCAGTTCAGAAAGAGAAACAAAAGCACATCCTGTAGTCTGTCTAGTGGCCAACTCTCCATCAATACGTCTTACTACTTGTTTAAACATATCCTGACTAGTTAAAACAGATATATATATACACACTCGGGGACCAAATGTTTATCATGTGTACCATCAGCATTCGATTAACTATAGTTACATTTCTGTGATCGTATCAAAAGAGCTCCATCAATTGCTGCGAAACATCTGCATCACACATTCGCAAAATCATTAAAGGAATTAGCAATGATGGAACCAAATGAAACTTTTAAGAGAAATGAGATTCAAATCAACTAATACAAGCACAACTCATTGATGACAAAATTGTAAGCGATGGTGAAAAGCATAATGCTAACTGAAAGAAAGAAGAGGGAAGGGATTATACACCCTGTTCTATGTGAATTACTGTTTTACCTCAGATAGAAAACTTCAACTGTAATAAACTTTTTACCAACATATGAGTTGGGTTATCGTCAAAATATGATCACAATTAAGATGAAATTCGAGAAGTAGGTCAGTTTCAGTTCTTAATTTCACATAAATGTTTTAAAAGCTAATTAACCAACTTATCATAGTTATTGAAAGTTGAACTTCAGAAGACAGTAAAGATCATTTCAAGTCATATATACAACATAGTGAACAGAATACCTTGTAGAATAGCCGGTGTTGTCTGGAACTCATGCCAGACATTCTGATTAGAAGCAAGATCCCAATTTAAAAATTTGGCAGCAAGGTAAGCAGCTCCAGCAGCAATATGATGAGGTTTAAACTGAAGCCACAACGAACTCCGAAGCCTACAAAACAAATCAGAGACCTTCAACAAAAACCCATAAAACTAGAACTTTCCAAACCAGTCCAGAGATATGTAAGGAATAGTCAAACCATCTGGGAAACACTAATATGAACAGGTCTTCTACAGCTTAGCACATATTGCCACAAGGAAAAAAACCCACATTGCTACAAGGGTACAAGTGAGAAAAGTACAAGATTGAAACAAGAAGCTATAAAACAAGAGAATCAAGCACTGGTTCAAATAAAAAAGTCACTATTTCTTACCAACTAAAAAGCACCAATCCAGGTAGAAAATTTTCCAAGAATCTCTGCAGTAGTGCTGATATGGTACCATAACTATAGCAAACATGTAATACTCATCTACTGAAAACATCAACTCCCAGACCCAATTTCTGCTGCAGGGGCTTTTAACTCCAGAAATATATGCAGTAAAATAACCAAAAAAAAAAACAAAAAAACAGAAAATCGAGGCACATTGCATACAAAATCTCTCTTCTGCTCAATTGGACAGGCTTGTTGACATGCATGCTTTGATGTTCCTGTAGCATGCATGTTACACAAATCCTCAACTGTAGGCTGTGTTGCAGAGATGATGTAAAGCTACACAGGATTCAACAAATATGTATCTTTTCTTATATATATTTTACCAATGGTCGATAACATTGTAAAATCCACAGCTTGATTAATTCACAATATGGCAATGGTAAGCATAGCATGCATTGAGAAACAATGCATCACCCTATAGTGATTACAGGTCATTAGAATCTCAAATTGACACCATATGGACGACAAATAAAACAACAGGATTTTCAGAGCCATAGAGGAGAACCCAAGGGAAATATAGCAATTAGAAAAAACATATGTGCAAAAATTTCATCCAAAAAAGATGCTTACACTTCAGATCAGGGAAAGAATCTTTTGAGGTGGGAAATGTAACAAATTCAAAGATTTACAACATTCCCTTTCTAACTTGGCCCCATAAAGTTCTCCTGTCAATCTGCCTTTGTAAGTAATTAGTTAGAATATGCCCCATAAATGGCTTTTTTTAATTACAAAATAGCATGCGACTTCTATTTGCTTGGACATATCCAGCTAATAGAGTAAAAGACTTTTTAAAGCACAATTGACACAACTGCCTATTCTTGTCAAGTTAATCAGAGGAAAAATGTCTTGTCTGGTAACAGTAAAATAAGGCCACCCAAGGGACAGACCAATACTAGGTACTTTTCTTTACAACAACAATAATAGTAATATCAACTGACAATCCAAATGTCACCAATTGCTGTGGACAATTTGCAAGCATGAGCTATAATGAATCTCACCATGCCCAACTTTATCAGCAATTTCTTAGCATCAGAAAATGACAACTCATTTGCACCCCTCAGGAGTTGTCCAACCAACATTGGCAGCCAATAAAGCAATGAAATAGGGATATGCTATACATATTCTTTCTAATATATAATATACTATCACTGATTTTTTCATATGACAATAAAATTTGTAAGCTATAACACAGTACAATATCTTTTCAAGAAATCAAATCATTAAAATTCATTTTCTTACTTTCCGAAAACAAGTTCAGTCATGCAGTTTAAATTGTTTCTTGATTGAACCATATCATTAGTGAATGTCTAAGTGATATAGAAGGACAGACAAACGAGAATCAAATTATGTCCAAAATAAAAGTCATTACTAGGGATCATGCAATGACTTTGCTGAGAGTATATTACAATTGAAGCATAGCTATGTGACTGAATCAGAAGCTCGAAGTAAGTTCAGCTCAGAATAAGATACGACATAAAATTTAACACTATTGACAATTTAAGAATGACTTTTTAGAAAAAAAAAAATATGTCCAGATCTAGTTAGACAAGCAGAAAGAGAGGAAACTCCAAATCACCAAAAAGAAACCAATCCAAGGCATGAAAATGTGCTAAAATCAAATGAAAACCACTTTTAACATCTAACATGGAATGCTTGCTTCAAGTTAACAAAAGATTACCTGTTCTAGACCTGTTACACTACATACCTAATTAACTTGCTTCACTATTTGTGACCTTTCCTTATATTCCATAAAAGAGGAAAGAAAAGGAAGTAGAAAGCTCAGGACAATCAAATTGAATCTAAACCTAAACATGAGACCTTTTCCTCATTTAGTCTTTTGCACACAAATAACGTCCTCTATCTAGAAATATGTATCACGACTTCTAAGGTATCTAGAAGTAACAATATTTCCTTGGCATCTAAATACACAAAAGAGAGAGAATAGGCCACGAATAGTATCTCAACAGAGTTATTTAAAAGAGTACAAGAAAGAAAAAAGTTAATTTTGAGTTCCATACAAAGGTAAATGATACTAGATTCAAAAGGCTGGACCCATTTTAATCACTTCAAACCCTACAAGAAACTATTGGCAATTTGGCACCCACCAAAAACGTGAATTTATTTCTAACTACTAGCAACTTGCCAATTGCAGGGCTGAAAATGATCAAATAACTCTCAATGGCACCTAAGGATTATGTATCATTGTGTGTTTAACTGAGAATAGAAATTGTTTTGCAGAGGTTTCGATTTTTCAATGCTATTTCAGATAAATTAAAAGGCAAGAAAGATAGAAATACAGATACAAATAAGTCGGAAGAGCGGAATGGTGAGAGAAGTAATGTCACTTCCTCTTGTATTTCTAGAGACATTTTTTCATTCCAGAAAATATTATAAAGATTATAAATGTTCTCTTTCCTCCTAAAAGGGCCAGTTTATATCTGTGATTCTTTTATTTCCCCTTCAAGGATGTCATATTCTTCGTTGCTTTATTTATACAAGACCATTGTTCTTTTATCAATACACAAAGTACATAGGTAAAAGAACAACAATATTAATTATCAAGCAAAATTGCAAATAGTAGTGAGTGTTTAATTGAAAAAAATAATGATAATGAAAAAATTCATGGAAAACACAACGGCTTTTCACCTTTATAAAAAATGAAATTAAGTTAAAATACCCATACCTGAAATTTTTTTTAATGCCAAAATATAAAATAGTTTAAAAATAATTAAATTGCAACTCCCTTTTTATATTAAAGACAGAGAGAGAGAGACAGAGAGAGAGAGAGAGAGAATTGGGAAACCATTATACAACAATGGGAAAACGATACTACATATGACATCGTGATCCCTGTTAAGTAAATGGTTTTCCTCTGTATCTGTGTGGGTGCACACATGATGACAAGCAGCCAGATTTCACAAACTCAATGTTTGGACAAGCAGTCAGGTTTAATCAGAAAGCTGGCTTTGGAGGTTCTGTGGCTATCATTAATAGCCAATGACCAAACTGATGGGGTATGCATATATCAGCTGAATAACTTCAGATGTAAAAACAAAACTTTCCATGAACAGCATTTCAGTCCATCAGCTAACAGTATCATATAGGCGAGCACGCTAATCTTGTGTAAACCCTGCAATATTATGCCATGTCAAAAGAATCAATATCCCATACCACAGTAACTACGCAGAGTAGCTGCTCTGAAGAAGAAAATTATTGACAAACCAACAAGTGAACAACAGCTCCTCCTCCAAGCACTTAACTACCTCAGAACCACAATTGGCTAATAGGTTGAGATCAGAATACCCACTACCCAAAACCTATAAAAGAATATGCAACCAGCATGCATGACCACTTCCTTGGTTCTAAATTAGGTTCCTAGAGGAAATACTCCAGCAAATAGAAAATAATCCAAACAAAACTGGTACCTGAAGAGGAAGCAGGATCAGAATTACTGTATAGAAGAGAAAGTTAAACCGTTGTGTACAGCATCAAAGTGAAGTTCAACATTAATAGTTTATTTCATCTATGAAACTAATCAATGTAATCATTATAAATACACTGCACCTGCAAGAAAATGTCCTATAGTAGTAATATAATAACTACAATCAAAACAAGGAAAGTAATGAGCTTACCCCTCACTGACCAAGTTTAATGCCAGATTCACCAAAACAGTTTGTGAAAGACCTAATTTGTTGAGAATGGATGTAAGAGGACCATATGGATGCTGGACATTAAGCTCAAAATTCAAAGTAGTCAGGATCATTTGCTCAGCCTCAATCACCCGCTCCCGATATCGCTCAAACCAATCCTGTTTAATACAAATCATTTCATGTCAACAAAAAAAACAAGTTAAGTTTCAATTTTAATTTCTTAAGCTATCATATTTCAAGCATATTCATATTGAACAACAAAAGAAAATTTTATATGAAGTTTTTGAAACCTATAATGCTTGAGAGGAAGCGTAGACATCTAGGTTTTCATTATATTAGTAAACTAAAATAAAGAGAGTTATGAAACACTTACAACGGGAAGCAGATATGACAAAACACTAATATCCTGCTTATGATAAAGTTCAGAAGATGCTCTCAATACATCATTCAAGGGGCGAGGTGTCTCCTCGGACTTGGCAGCAAGAAAGAGAGCAGCAGTAGCAATTAACTGCAACAAAGCCATATTGATTAGAACATATAGAGAGAGTGTAGAAGCAATAGCAAGGGCAACAACGTTTCTTCGAAAGAAGCCTCCAAGAAACGACAGACAACAAACTCAAGCTTCTCAATAGTGAAAGTGTTAGCTCACAAATCTATCGTGGCAAGCATGTGATCGTCGTACAAAAAATCGATGGCACAGAACCATGCCAGTGCCAATAGTTGTTTGTGGCCTGCAAAACATATGACTCCATTTGTCAATTAGCATGAGAAGGAAATCTTAAACATTGCCAGATCTAAAAAACTAAGCCATGCATTAAAGATGAAATGCTTACAATTCAAGCCGTAGTCCAAGATTTTGAATAAATGCACAGTATGAATATCGCAAATGTGTTTCGCGTAGTACATCAATACCATCTTTTCTTGAGGGAGAGAATCTATCAATCTCGTCCCTCGACATAAACACTGGTTCATCATCCTCCAATTTTGAACGGTCACGTTTACAGCTTGTAGATGTAGAGGCCCCAGCATTGGATCTTGAAGCAGGCAGGACTGGATTGTTGTAGCTTGATGAAACAGCAGTCTCGTATTCTTTGGGTTGTTGCCAATAGTTCCTTGTGCTGTCTCCCCATGAAGAGGCTGAAAATTTTCTCCTCTTGAAAGATGGAGCATTGTTGGGTTGAAAATAACTAGGACTATTATAGTGCTCCCTAAATTTCCCAAGATAATCATGGAAATTGTTATAATTTTGAACATGATTGTTATTCCAGTTTCGGTTCCAATTACAGTTATCACTGATGTCGTCCCTATTGAAAGAAGACCAACGCCTATAGGCGCCTCCGTGTTGACGGTAATTACGAGGAAAAGACATTATATCTATTCAAAATTGAAAGAAAAAAGGGTCAAAAATAGAATTAGTAATAAATACTACTAAAATTAAAATAGATGTTTTCACATAACAACCGCAGATAAAAAATTATAACTACTATTAACAAGATTAAAGTAGCTGTTGTCCCATGCAACCATGGATAAAAAATTTATAACTATATCAATTTTCTTTCTCTGAGATGCCTAAAGAATTTTTTCTCGGGGGCGGTTAATCTTCTGACATGAAGTGAAGATTATTAACAATTTTACAAAAACAACAAATTGGCCATTATTAAGCCAAGCTCCAACGCCGATTATTAATATTTCTTCTAATCAATAAAATCTCTAGTCAAATCATCTCCGATCAATAATTTCCCAAAAATATAGCTTAATTAATCATAATAAAATACTCTTTTTGGGGGGGCAAAAGGAATGCTAAAATCAAATTCAGTAATCTGATCCGAACACAACCAATGCTCACGCGGCAAATCTGTAACGCCAAAACTTAAGAAACAATCATTGGCAAATAGAAAAATTAAACGAAATCTAAAACCAAATCCAAACATTTGCATCAACTAATTTAGCATAAAAATTCAGATTTAGCAACAACATGATTCAGATATATAAAATTTACCTGATTAACGGAGAAATATAGAAGAAGGAGAAGAAGAAAAACTCCGTGGTTGAAATAGAGAAGAGTTTGGGGTTTGAAATAAAAAGAGGTGAAAGCGTAAAGGAAGTCAAAGTAAAGATAGAATCAAAGGGAGAAGATAAATACGTTACTATTGAAACAATCAACTTTAATTATTGCGACGATAATCCAAATATTCGGTGCGGTGGTTTTCCTTTTATCTTTTTGAGTTAGAGTTAGGCTGTTGATTTGGGCAAGTTAAGGTCAGGGTTAGGTTTTTGTCTAGTGATGGAAGGTAACTAGGTAAGCTAGACAATCGTTTGAAAATTTTTCTATGGTACGCGTTATTGACGCTACGCACCTAAACTTCAAATCAAATTCGATTTTCCGGTTCGGGTTAGACGGAATGTAATCTTTGGCCCAATGATTAATGGGCCTATTAGTCATAAGGCTTGGGTGGCCGGTTCAGTCGAACATCGAAATTAACATTTTGAATCTTATTTATGATTTAACGATATAATCACATGAAGACCATCGATAAGATATATTTATTCTTTAAAATAATTAGAGAAATTTTATACATTAAAAAATAAAATAAAATAGAGTTTATTTCTAAGGTTCTAATTGAATATATCTATTTCGATATGTTTGAATTTAGCTTTTCAGTCAAAAGATTTAATTTAATTTTATTCATATATAGTAATTATCAAATTCTTGGTGTTGAGTTAAAAAGAAAAATAATTTTAAAAAATATTAATGGCAAAAACTAAATTATTTAAAGATTTCAAAATGTAAAACAAACAACTACATGGTACTACCATTGATGATACTCCTTGAATTTTTATTTTTTAAATTGATATCTAAATTATAATTATATCTATTAATAACTATCTTGTTGTATGTCCTACTAATGATCTCAATGTTTAACATTTTTTTTATTCTAAAAGCTTTATAAATTAAACCTTGAATATAAATATAATTTTACAACTTAAGTAAATACCTTATAATTTAGACAAAATTTTATATTTTTTGAAATATGAATAAAACAAAAAATTATATAAAAATAATAATTTAATATACAACATTTATTCATATTAAAACACAAACTCTATTGTCACGCAATAAATAGGTTCTCATTAATTTATACTTTCAAATTTTTTCACCATACATTATGACTCTGGTTCCTCTTCTTTGCCTTGTCTTAAAGCTTAAGCTTTTAAACTCTCTCTTGTCAATTTCCCAATGCCCTGTGACCGTGATATTTTTGCTTCCATTGGGTCCGTATCTTTCAGAATGCCTCAAGGCTCGAACAGCTCCATTGATGTTTCTAATTCTCGATTCCATTTTACAGGTTTGCCTTGCTTCATGGAGATGCAGGCTACTTAATTCGATGAAACCTAAGAAGGAACTTGTCATACAGCTGGCATTGTTAAACTGGATTATAAATCACCATTAATAATTTCATATATCGTTAAACCGTGTTTTGCGTGGGAAGTGGGAACCCAAAATGATCCTACCGTCTTAGTTCTTCGCTTTTCTCTCACGTGATATTCTATTGCACGTTTCCTTCCTACACTACATAACCAAGAGATTCTTAGAAACACAGTAACATAAGAAACGAAAATTAACAAAACTCAACACCCATAAAAATAAAAATAAAAAATAGCCTCATCTTCTCTTTCTTTTTCTAACCATTTAATTTTTAGAGTAATTATCCATATTCAAAAAGTTTAGTATAATATGATCCCTATTTAATTAGATTCAAAAATTTAGATCCGTTTAAAATTGAACTTAATCCAATCATAGTAAATTAAGTATAAATTTTTATTAATAATTTATTTTAAAATTTTGATTATTATTATTATAATTTTTTTAAATTTAATTAAATTATAAGAATTACTTATAAAATAATAATTTTATAATATATATATATACACACACGTGAAAATAAAAATGTGTTATTTTTTTAATACTTTTCAAAAATCCCTTTCTTATTTCCAAGAAAAAGATATTAAATGTCCTTACTATTGAAGGTTTAGATAAAAAAACAAAAAATCGAATAAATTAATATCAAGTTACGTGAAATTAACACACAATAAAAATATAGTGTTATTCTTTGTATTTATATTCTTTTTATCTTATAACAGGGATAGATATTATTCTTTTTTTTAATATATTATTTTATTTTTTATGAAAATAAAATTTTGTTTTGAAAAGAAACTCTATAATTGTCTTAAAAAGTGAAAAATATTTCTTTATTATCATTCAATATAGTTTTTGTTGTTTTAAATAAGAATAATTGATTTTTATGCTATTATATGATACACTACTAATTAAACTATATAAATATTAAAAATAATTCGATCTAGATAGGATAATAAATTAATAATTTAAATAAAATAATATAGATTTTTTATTATTATTATTATTATTATTATTATTATTATTATTATTATTATTATTATTAAGAAATTTGCATAAATATTTTGAGATAATTTCTATTAAATTAAGAGTAAAAATATAATAATTTTACTTTAAATTTTTTTAATCAATTACGTATCTTTTTATTAAATATTATGATAAAAATAATAAATAAAAAATTTAGAAAAAATATTTATTAATATATATTTTATTAATAATTTTATAAATGATAAAGATTATTATTTAAATATTAATAATATATTTAGTATAGATGATTTTTACTTGATTTAAAAAAGTTATAATAAAGATAATCAAATATTTATATTATATTTATGAAGAGTTTTAGGGCTTTTGTTTTTATTATTTGAAATTGAGGATGATGGACTATGTATTATTTAAATTGGGATTGATTTGTATTAATGGTGATAATTTAATTATTTTATGAGAAGATGTTGAATTTCTCTGTGTGTATATATATATATATATATATATATATTATTTAG
>JAVXUL010000010.1:5489140-5507078 GCA_035590515.1 Trichilia minutiflora | reverse complement strand
ATTCTAAGGCCATTAAAGGAGCCTGGAAACTCTTACACTAAGATATGCTTTAGCAATAGAAGCTTTGGTTTAGGAGCGGCCCGAGTTACTGAGCCCATTTTGGTTTCCCTTAAGAGTCAACTGAAGGAAGTTGACCTGTCTGATTTTGTTGCAGGAAGACCAGAATCAGAAGCTCTTGAAGTTATGACTATATTCTCAGCTGCTCTGGAAGGTAGCATTTTAAAATCTCTGAACCTATCTGACAATGCATTGGGTGAGAAGGGTGTTAGGGCTTTTGGGGCGCTCCTGAAATCACAGAGTTACCTAGAGGAGTTATATTTAATGAATGCTGGTATCTCAGAGGAAGCTGCACGTGCAGTTTGTGAGTTGATTCCCTCAACAGAGAAGCTTAGGGTCCTCCAGTTCCATAATAACATGACAGGAGATGAGGGAGCGCTTGCTATCTCTGAGGTCGTGAAGCATTCTCCATTGTTAGAGGATTTCCGGTGCTCATCTACCAGGATAGGCTCAGAAGGAGGAACTGCATTATCAGAAGCACTTGAGACTTGTACCCATTTGAAAAAGCTTGATCTGCGGGACAACATGTTCAGTGTAGAAGCAGGGGTTGCTCTGAGTAAAGCTGTTTCTAAACATGCAGATCTCACTGAGATTTACCTCAGCTATCTCAACTTGGAAGATGAGGGTGCCATTGCTATAGCTAATGCTCTTAAGGAATCTGCTCCATTACTTGAAGTTCTAGAGATGGCTGGAAATGACATAACTTCTGAAGCCGCTTCCTTTGTATCTGCTTGTATAGCTGCAAAGCAGCAACTTACTAAGTTGAATTTGGCTGAGAATGAACTTAAGGATGAAGATGCTCTCCAGATCAGTAAGGCTTTGGAGCAAGGCCATGACCAATTAAAGGAAGTTGACATGAGCACCAACTTTATACGAAGAGCTGGGGCACGATACCTAGCTCAGGTCGTCATTCGAAAACCTGGGTTTAAATTGCTGAATATTAATTCAAATATCGTCTCCGATGAAGGCATTGATGAGTTGAAAGAAATATTTAAGAAATCTCCTGACATGTTTGTATCATTGGAGGAGAATGATCCTGAGGGAGGAGATGATGACGAAGAATCCGGAGAGGACAAAGGTGATGAGGATGAGTTGGAATCGAAGCTAAAGAATCTTGAAGTTAAACAAGATGATTAAGGGTTCTCTTATGTCAGGTTTCTTTATATGGAATCTGCTAAGGCAGTTACATCTGTAGCTTAAATAATTTAAAGACATTGACAGCATTTTGATTTAACTCTTCTGTTAATTCTTACAATGCATGAACAGGGCAGTAAGGGAGTAGCTGTTAGTCTAGTGAAGGCTTCAACTATATTTTATGGATAGATTTAGGTGAATTTTTCTCATATTTTTGTTATGGATCCCTAAATCTCAAGTCATTCAATGCGTCTGCAGATCTTGTAATATTTTTATTCTAATATTGCCAGTGATGTGAGCTATTTTTATGTGATTCCCTCTGGCCGTAGCTGTGGTTATGGTGTTAATTTTTAACCCTTTAATGAGTACCTTGTGAAATGTCTTCTGCGAGGTCAAGGATTAATGAAGATAAATTTTAGAAGTTCAACGGTGGAAATTCAAATACACTACTAAGGAATAACTGGAATCCGGATACGTAATTGCATTTGATCACATGGATCCCAGAAGAGTATACAGTCCCAAAAAATTACACTGGTTTGCAAGAGAGGGAATCGCATAGACCATTTTCAGGATTAAGGAGGCCAGTTTCCAGATGAAACCGAAGATTTAATTAATTAAACAAATCAACAAAAAAAAAAAAAAAAAGAAAGAAGGAAAAAATAGAACTAGCAAAGCAGTACGAAACGAAATTTACCGAGTGCATTAAGTAATTGGGAATATAGTCAAGGAGCAGCATACTGCTACGACCCACATCATCCGGTGAATTTCATAAATTGGGATAACCTTACATACAGCTTGTATGGACGGAAAACACGTTAGAAGTGGTGGAATGAATGTAACTGGTGGGACTAAAATAAGCCATGATCACACCAGTCAAACCAAAAAGATAAAAAAACTATAACTCTGGAACTCGGGACGCCCAGCTGTTGGGGCAATACCAGCGACAGTCGCCAAACCCTTGAGGCAAATTTTGAATGTTCAGACATCATTCATGTTATCATTATTTTCGGGAGTCAATTTATGTTAGGTCCACCCATTTCCTCTTCCATTTGAATTCTGTCCCCTAGAATCAGATGAGGAAGTCTGGACGACATAACTTGATCTTTTCTTCCTGTGGGTATTCCATGTAAATATATGCCCATTCAAACCACGTCCTTGAACACCCATATGTTCAGACTTTTCAGCACTCTGAATGTCAGAATTTTCTGGATTTCTCCGATCAAATTTCAGTCTTTTGGGGGTAGTGCCAAAAGTATCCTCACTTGTTTCCTCACTCACCACCATGGGTAGATTTTCATTCCTCACGTCTAAAACCTTTTTCTCTGCCCCTGTAATATTACTAGCTGATTCATTGCCCTCCACTGGAAGATGCTCCCTTCTCTTTCCTCTCGTTGAACTTGAAATCTTTGATATGTCTTCACCATTTTCAACAGCTTTCATCCATTGTAAATCACTCAATGTATCAGCATAAACCACCTCCTTTCTTTTCCGCTTTCCATTAATGCTGCTGCTATCATGTTCAAAATCTTTATTCTGATCTTCTTTATTATCAGGTGCAGAATATGCCCACTCAGGAACCTCATGTTCTTCCATTAGGCGAGATCGATAGTTCTCTTTTTGCCTTCTCTCCTCATCCATCCTCTCAAACATCCAGAACTCCTCATCTGAGCGACAAGCAAGGCGGTTGATTTCTCTCTCACTTGGCACATCTGCTCCTAGGGAACTCGTACCTCTCCGCATTATCTCCTTCAACATCTCTCGTCTGTCCTGAGCTGCAGAAACAAAACCATATAAATTTAGTCTCATGTTCAATTAATCGAAACATAAGAGGTGCATGGTGATGTTAGACAGCGGTCATCATTTCGGAAAAATTCTGTCGGCATGCAATAAGTGAAAGTAGCAGGATAGGGATTGATTTTGGAAAAATCATAGGTTTGTCTTGGTGTTCAATTATTCCCAAATAATGAGAGCCCTGTGAGTAGATGGGCATGAAAAGGTCATCTCAGCAACCAATTGATAGATATAGCTACATAGGAATGGCAAGTAGCGGGGCCACTGGCCATGATCTGTAGAACTACTAGAAAATACTGAGAATAGAAAATCTAGCTCCTGTCACGTTCACTTCAGTATCTGTGTTGACGCCTGATATCTAACTTCCCCTCGCTGTTAGAACTATTAGCTTGAAAAAAGCATGTACATGCACTTGAAACACCACAAGTTCATTGACGGGAAGAAATAAAGCATATTTATGGAAATGACACTTTCAACCTACTAAAACTGGAGAATTTCAACTACAATTAGGGAACGGACAAGATACTTAAGGTATAAGCCGAACTTTTTTGTGGAAGCAGAACACATTTTCTTGTAAAACATTAAAGATGTGAGTCCATTAGCTTGGAAGCAAGGTTAAATAAAAAGAAACCATTTCCTTTTTACTATATTCAGCAAAAACAATACAATGAATGTATCTAAGTTACTGCAAGTTGAAGTACAACATACCAGTGGAAGTTGTGTTGAAAAGTCCAGCCTGGATGACCTTGGCATCAATGCCCATCTTCTGCTTAGCACGCTCCAAGATTACCTCTTCAATTGAACCAACACTGACCAACACAAAAACCCTGACTTCTTTCTTTTGTCCAATTCGATGGGCACGATCCTCTGCCTGTTGGTCCATCTGCGGATTCCAATCACTATCAAAGATTATAACAGTATCTGCTGTTTGTAAGTTAAGACCAAGTCCTCCAGCACGAGTGCTCAAGAGAAACATGAAGTAAGGAGAGTCTGGAGCATTAAATTGCTTCAATAGCACCCCTCTTTCCTCAGTTTTTGTTGAACCATCAAGTCTAAGATACTTAAAATCATTCAGCTTCAAATAGATTTCAAGAATGTCCATGAGACGAGTCATCTGTGAGAACAGTAGGACTCTGTGCCCAGATCTGCGAAGTTTTGGTAGCAAACGGTCAAGTAGCTCAAATTTCCCAGATGCTCTGATGATCTCCTCCTTACGCCACATGCTATATTCTCCCACAAAAAGGTATGGATGGTTACAACACTTTCTCAGCTGCATTGACAAATTCTGAAGAGACTTTGATTTCCCTGACCCTGCAGGTTTTTGTCCTCTTAGTAAATAAGGAGCAATCTTTAATTCCAACAAATTGGTATAGATGAAAATATAAACTATTGCGCAGCTATCTGTAAGAAAAGTTGTGGAAGATAAATACTAGTGTCTGAACCATAGAAAATTAATCGGAAGATTGGGGTCACTGTTTGGTTGGCATTTTGAAAAGTCTTATCAATGCATTTCAGAGTACAATAGTCGAAATTCTTGCTACCGAATTTCTGCTAGAGATGCCACTCAAATCAAGCAGTTTTCAGATAGAAGCCTCTAGTTATACCAGGAAGGAAGATTCTTCTAGAGGATTGAGTGAAAAGCTTCCTCCCGTTAACAAACTTGATTTTGCATGAAATAACATGGTAACACAAACATGCACTCAAATGAGATGTAGGAGCAGAAGTCACAAACCAGTATCTAGCCCAACTCTGCCGATGTCTGTAACTTGTTGATAGTATACTTTTTGCCATGCTGACATGTCACATTTCAAGATGACCTGGGATTTCCCAGGAAGGTATTTCTCTACCTCATCTTTTTTCCTCCTCAATATGAACGGCCTTATAACCTGACAGTGAAGCAAATGCATTAAGATAAAGAATTCAAAAAGCAAAAGACATGAAAACCAGGAGCAACACCTACATGATGCAAACGACGAATAACCAACAACTGTTCTTCATCCGTAAGAGCAACTTGACCCCTGTCTTTGAAGGGAGCATTGAACCACTCCTCAAAGTTCTCAACAGAATTAAAAATAGTTGGGAGGAGAAAATTAAGGAGGGACCATAGTTCCTGCAAACTATTCTGGATAGGTGTTCCGGTTAACAGAAGTCTACGTTGAATCTGATAGCTGCATGTAAGTTATAATTGATCAGAAAAGCCTTTTCATCTCCTCACAAGCTGCTATAACAGTAGCTATAAAAGGACAATACGCAATAACTAAAGAGCTGAATTGAAAGTGCAAAGATGCAATCAGAACATCACTAAGTACCTAAAGGATAAAATAATGGATAAAAATTTTCGTGTTACCTAATGCTTACTATTCTAAGCGTTGGAGCTTAAAATAATACTTTTGGGCAAATGGTACTTAAGGAAGGCCTATATGGTGCACAAGATATCATACCCTGAAATAGTCTTGGCAAGAGCGCACTCATGATTCTTTAAGCGATGACCTTCATCAACAATCATATAATACCAGTGAATTTTCTTCAAATATTGTCTGTCTCTCATGATGAGATCATAGTGTGTGATCAACACATTAAATCTTCCTCGCTCAGCAAAAAACTCTTCCCTTATTGCCTTTCTCTCATCTGGACGTCCGTCATAAACAATAGCTGCAATACTGCATTGGCGTAAAAATGCACAAGTAATCCAAGCTAAAATTATGTATACTGAGCCCTCATCCACATAAGGCAGGCACAAACACGCACACACTCACAGCCTCTCTCTCTCTCTCTCACACACACACACACAAAAAAAAAAAGAAAAAAAAGGAGACATTCTTCATAAAAAATGTTGTCTTTACCTAGGACCCCACGTCGAAAATTCATTGATCCAATTGGGAAGTACAGCCTTTGGTGCCACTATCAAATGGGGACCCATCACACCCTTGTTCTCAATTAGATACGCAATCAAAGAAATAGTTTGTATTGTTTTTCCCAATCCCATCTCATCAGCCAAAATGCCATTTAGGTTGTTATTAAACAAGGAGAGCATCCATTGGAGGCCTTCTAACTGGTATGGCCTTAATTCTCCACCTTGAAGCAAGGTTGGCTGCTCAGTTACCTGTGGTAAAACAAAAAAATTTTGTTAGATTTTCTCATTTATGTACAGCAGGCGATAAAAAATGTAAGAAGAAAATTTATGTAAATCCAACTACACATCAAAAATAGAAGACACTCACCAAGTATTTGTTTGAAGTATTATATAGAAGCATTTAATATATCTTTGCCAAATATACCACAATAGGCATACAAAAATGGTCAAACAATTTCTAAGGACATCCTCTAGACTGCCTGCCCTCCATACTGGAATTAACTAAACAAAACATGTATGGTTGTATAAGATGGTCTTACAAGTTAGAAGACTTAGAAAGGTAGGAGATACAATGAGAAACAGTTTAATCCATCCTCCAGAAAAGCGAGCAGCATGCCTTCGATTATATGATCACTGTGTACTATTTTAGTCTTCCTAAAATTTATCCCCAGGCACATTTAGGACATTCATATTGCAAGCAACGATTGGATAATTATCTCGCTACTGTGGTCTTCTTAAATACAGAAAAGACCATGTTAATCTTGAACCCATTAGTCCAATTATTTCAATACCAATGTCCACCACACACTTCAGCAGAGAAAGATAACAGAGCAAAAAAGAACAGGCTGCAGACAACAATGCTTTATCCTTACCTTCTCCTCAATTGAGTGAATGGCAGAGTTATACTGCCTCTGTCCTTCAAGTAAATCCCCAGAATCATCATTGCGATCAGAATCAATAATTTCATCTTCCTCGGGAAGTGAATCCCTAGGGGTTCCATTCTCTGAAGCATCCAAGTCAGGCAAATCATCCTCTGAGTCTTTCAAGGGTTCAATGCCCTCCACAAATTTAGCATCTTTTTGACGTTGGACAGCAGCCCCCAAATTAACAAGGAGCTTATTTGTTTCCTCAAGAAGTGTGGTTAATCGTTCATTCTTGCTTTCCTTCACTAATCTCATGTATGCTTCTTGGTCATCAGCCTTCAGTGCTTGGAACCTTAATTTCTCAGCTCGTGTAGCACGTTGCCTTTGCCTTCCATGCCATGCCTGTTAGAGTAAGAAATTTATAAAGATTCTTTTCTGATTTGCTATAAAAACAACAGCCAGTGATAGCCAATCGCTTGACCAACTAAAGCAAATATAGATCTCATCTTTTGCTATTACAAATACAATCTATGAACAGCACTAAATTGTTCAACCAGGAATTTTTTACATTTAAAACACGCATACACAGGAAGATGTCTATAAATTCTACTAACTTAGATACTAAACAGTGCAAAGTGTTTTTTAACAGGATAGAACTGGATAAATATGAGAATTACACTCAACAGTAATGAGAGAGAAGGAAGCTGGGTGGGAAGGAAAAAGGACAACGTGGATCCATTTTCCCAGTTTATTTGGAGAGAAACGATGAGAGGGAAGGAAGGAAAAAGGATATTCTATTTCCCATACCCAAAAAATTCAATGTTCCATCAATGGGTTGGAAAGTGATGCAAGAATAAAACCAATTTAAAGGTGAAAATCGTTTTACATTTTCTACACTTATCCTACATTTACATTACAAATATGAATAAATATACAGTTTCAACTTTAAAGAAATTTATAAATGATAACTTTTTTTGCCTTCCATTCTTTCACCTCTAGAAGACTATCAAACCATGTAAATTAACAATCAACTATTTTCCCTCTCCCTTTTATCTTGTTAGTCAGAAAGGTAGATGAGTGACCTTCCTTTCCTCTATTGGACTTTCCTCCTCTCTACCTTTTGTGTTCTTCCCTCATCCCTACTACCAAACATGGCATAAGCTAAAAAAGGTTCAGCTAAATTCAAACTTAAATTGCAAGAGTGCAATGGAAGAAGAGGTTTAAATGCCTTTTCACACAAGTATTCTTAGTAAGGATATGCTTCCTGAAATTCCTGTCCAATGCAATGGAAAAACTCATGACAGTTACCAAAGAATGTTTGACATGGCATGAAAATACATATGGAGACACAAGTTTTTGGAAATAGGAGAATTTATTAGGAAATCTTGGAACTCATAGAGTTCTATTATAATTCTTATTTACAACTTTATTTCCATGTCTTCAGGGTGTCTAACAGTGTTCTCTTAACATTTCTTGATAGCTTCCTTAATTATCACCCCAAAATCTCTATTTTAATTTCCCTTGCATCGTTTCTCCTTATATTTTCAATCAGACCTTCCCCATGGAAGCATATAATTTTTAGATAGTATTTCTAGAAGGAAAAAGAATGCATACTTGGACACCATCATTCCTTTGTTTACGGCGTTTTATAGAAGCTTGGATATTCACTTGGAATTCACGAACAGCATTAAGTATTTCTGCAAAAAATTTTCTTTTTCTAGTCTCAATGTGGTTCCTTGTCTCCTCTTCCAATCTTGACAGCCTCTGCATCAAAGATTACTTACCAATCAGCAAAACCCAAGAAATCAATAATATATATGATATATAATAGAAAAAGATCAATGCTCAAATAACCACAAGCCAGATGTTATTTTCTATTGGTTCCATCTATGAACTCATCTCCAGTTTTTTCACATACACATGCAAGAATTAAACTAATGACTGTTAGGTTCTTAAACGGAAAAACCAATCTGATAAAATATGTTATGACCGATTTATTCTCCTTGCATAAGTTCAGATGCTACAAAGGTACTGCCCCTGCAACAATCGCTATCAATACCCCATTACCTCATTGGCTGGAATCCATCAAGTCTGAGGTTCACATCATTCCAAAGGAAAAGTTACTCTTTATCGTGGATACTACATAAAAACTAAACCCTGGTTTTCCATAATCCCTTGCTAAGTCAAAGTCAAGCCACAAACAGAACTCAAACAAATAATGGGTATATGAACATATGACCTCAGCATCCCGTTTCTTCCTGAAGTGATCATCAGCTTCCATTGCAAAAGCATCTCCAACACCATAGAGAGGACGGCACAATCGCATCATACCCCAATCAAACAATTGCTTTTCGGGATACGCACAGCTCATGCGAAGCCAGTATTCAGAACTCACATCAGACCTGACCTTTGTTTGCAACTCTGCTAGCTGCAAGAACAAAGGGCATTGGTCAAGAACAAAACCATGTCATCCCTCAATATCAAAAGAACACAGACAAACACAACCCCCAGTTGCCGTCAACATAGGAATTCTAAAGCAGTACATTTCACTAAAATGCCAAAAGGAAAGATAAGATGTTGCACCTGTGTAATAATTGACTCATTTTTTTGAGACAATTGTTTGCATTGTGAAAAATCACTCAGACAAATAATCTAATGTGAAAGTATTGGTAACCAAATACTTTCCTATCTTCAGCTTTTGTGATAATTATTTTTTAGCAAAATTTGAACTATACATGCAAGGAAGAAGTTGATTATCAAAATCAAATTAATATTTAATGCATCAGCTGTACCTTTAGTCCATAGAGTTCCAGTAAGCACTTTGTCTGCAGCTCTTCACCTCTACTTAAAGGCAATGCTGAAGTCAAAGCATAGTTATATGAGTGATGCCCTGGAGTTATTATCTAAAATATAATTATACACTAATAATCTTTAATCTGTAAGTACACAATACAAAGCTGTGTGTTGCCAGTGCTTGATAGAAGCTTGCAACCAGAATATTTAGTGGGGAAAGTTTCATTGCTTCTTCTAATAGGGTTTTGGAAACTGAAATGCATATTGCAGCTCAAGAAATGGGAACCAATGGTAAGAAATATGTGACACAAAGGATAGCAGATCCAATGCTCAGCCAACATCCACTTTCTTCATTATCATAGTAACATCATATGAAAACCTTTAAGCTTCAACATCTAACCTAGACCTCATGTCAGAGCTGTGAAGACATCCAATTACTCAAGATAATTGCTCAGTTGAACCAGCATATTTATTAATCAAAAAGAATTAGAAGCTTAATAATAGCAACTTAGGAAGTAAAGCCCCACTAATAGCAATTTAAAACTGCAATGATGCAATTATTTGAAAGACTAGAAGCATTTGAAGATAAATTCATCAAAAATAATTTTGCAAGCTCAAATAAGAGCCAAATAAATTATATGACTAGTAAAAGCTCATTCCAAATGATAATAACCTTCAAGCTCATTTAATCGATGCTGAATGTGGCTTCGATAACGATTTTCACGACATTCTGTCAATCCAAAACCAGACATGCATTTTGTCCGTTGCTTTGATAGTGAATTCTCAAAGTCACTCAATAAATCTGATCCATTAAGGTCCTGCCGTATTAATGTTAAATGAACAATCAAAATCCAGAAATTAACTCATTAAAGAATACTTTACAATCAACTTCAAAGCAACAGATTGATCTATATCCCCACACAAGGAACAATACCCTACAATACCGTTACAGAGATTTAAAAAAAAAAAAAAAAAGGTATATGACAAAGAGCTGAATGATAAACTCTATCACCACATAATTCGGAAAACAAACAAAAAGGAAGACTATATCTAGATATATCCACATAAACTTGCTTCATTACATATTGAACTTAGAAACACTAAGCCTGTTAGTGATCTGAAACCAAAATCCTTGCTGCACGTTTCAGAATATTAATTTGTACTATCAATTTCACATAAAAGGATTATATATATTAAAAAGTGAAGGAAAAGTAAAAGGAGTACCACCAGATTTCACAAATTAAGAAAGATCAATTAACAATTCTAGGGATGATCAAAACCAAAACATACTTACTTTTCAGTTCTATTATTGTAAGCCACAACGTAACCACCAGCTGATTATATAGATACTAAGTAATAGCCCCCTTCAGAAAAATACAGATGTTCTGCCTTCTTTTCTTATTTCTCTTCTTCATTTATTTACATTTTTACTTATTATATTTATGATATCCTTTTCCTGATAGTCTCACCCAGCCAACATCCCCGCTCCCCATAGTCTATCTAAGCCGTAAAATGAGTACTTATTCTATGCATGCTAACATGTGTGATTCAGCTGAAAGCAAAATTTTAAAAAATGTGTTGTTTTCAGGATGTAATACCAGTAGACACTAGTTTCTGCAATTTCACACAGATTCAATCAAAACCAATTCAAAGTATGTAAAACATTCACGGTTCACGCACTATGAGAAATCCATGCCCAGCATCCTAAACACCAATAATACTCAAAGCCCAATGGAAACCAAAAAATTACATAATCTTATCAACCTCATGAAAAACAAACCTTGAAGCCTCCTTCAATAACACACATCCAACCTTGAACTAATATCCTCACAAACCCACCAAGACCTAATTCCACAAGAATGTCGTCAATTCATTCAAAACCTAAGCCAAAAGATTCCTTTCAAAAATGCAAATTTAACAACAGAACAGAAACAACAAAAAGAACGTTCCATTAACCACAGTCCCCCAAGTTTTCAGTAATTCTAGACACAAAAAACCAAAACAATGCACTAATATACCAAAAGATACTAACAATTCACAACACAAGAAACCAAAACAAAAGTGAACACTCCACAAAAACGTCAAATTCACAATAATCTCAGTACCAAAGCACTTAAAGAAAGGGCATTCCCAAAACACTTCAAAAAAACACAAATCTACCGAAGTTCCAATCCAAGAGACCACAGATACAAAAAGGGCATCGCAAAAATAGGATAAAACCCTAAATTAGCAACAATTCCCAACATAATGGACCAAGAAATCAAAAGGGTATCTTCAAAAACTCTTACCGAATCCTCCTCCGCCACGGGTCCCTCATCAGATCCACCGTCAACATGAACCACATCACTATCAGCGTCTTGGAAGTCATAATAGATGGAGGAAACGGCGTCGTATACGTCGGGAGGGACAGGGAGGTTCCGAGAGATAAAGTTCAAGGCACAGATCAAAGACTTGGTCCTCTCTGAAGAGTCTAGGCAAGGTCTCTCCTGTTGGTGGTGTTCTAACTGAGTCACCATGGGCGCGCGCGAATGATTTCGAACGGTTATATATTATGTTTTTTTAACGGTTATTTGAAAAAAAAAAAATTATCTGTGTTTAAGAGATAACACACTCTCTCTATATGTGTGTATAATTTGCTTCTTAGCAATTGTGTCGCTTGGCGAAAACAAACCCTCGGCGTTTTCTCTCTTATTTTCCCCGCTAGTGAAAGGGAGAGAAATGCTTCTGAAATTACAGACGTGCCCTACATATTTTTAAATGACCAAAAGCACCCCTGTTTTATATCAAATGCCATATATACCCCAGATCAATAGGAGTTATTACCATTTTTTTGACGATGCCCAGAATCTTATGTTGTATTTTAATTTTTAAATCATAATATGACAGCTGAAATAATAATACCATATTATTATAAATATTAAAAAATTATAAACTTTTATATTATATAAAAAATTTAATTCTCGTAAATTTTTAATAATTAAATTAATATGATACTATTAACTCACTTATTTTAATACTTAAATTTTAAAAATTAAGATATAATTTAAATTTTTAATAATACTATTTTTGTGATACCCTATATTTTTAATAAAGATATTTTTATCTTTTTATAACACGTATATCATAGTATTATAAAAATTAATAATATTTTGAGGATTAATATAAGATTTTAAAAAAGTTAGAAAGAGAAAAGAATGAAAATAGATTTTGGGAATTGAACGGAAATTCGATCGTAAGCGAAATTTCAAGATGAGAAGTATTCAATCGAACGAACCCTTGAATTCATTTGAACGAATGAGTTTGATTAAACGAATAAGGTAACTCGTTGGACCGAATCAAAAGATCAAAAATTTTCAGGAAGTCAGAAAATTCTCGATCGAACAAATGGTCTACTTCGTTCGAACAAATGAGTGGTCAAAATTTTTCAGAGATTCGTGAAATCTTCGGTTAAATGAGGGGTTTGATTCGTTCGAACGAATCCTATTTCGGTCGAATGAACTGGCCAATTCATTTGACCGAATCGTACGAACATCAACTAAAATGACTATTTTTATCTCTTCTAGAATTTTCTTCCTTTATAGAATTCAAGGGCATTTTAATAATTTCTCACCTATACTATAAATATGGGTCAAATACTGAGCGGATCATTTTTCTCTCCTTCTTTCCCTCTCTTCCCCATTCCTCTCTTTTCTTTTCCTTTACGTTTTCTTCTCTTTGATTTCTTGTATTCTAATTGATTAAACAATAATTTCACATCGAAATTCATTACTCTTCCTTCTCCTTTACATTCTACAATTCTCATTTTGTTATTCTCAGCAAGAAAATAGTAAATAAAAAACTAGGGTTTAAAGTCCAACTCGAATTTTTGACTAACCAACACCACATTTGATGATTATAGGTTCCTATCGACTTCTTGGTAAGGACATTATACCCATTTATGCGTTAGAATTACGTTTAGAGAGATTTTATAATTTTGGTTACTGTTTATCCACGAATGATTCGACTTTTTATCGTGAATCTTTGGATTGTAATCATTAATTAGGATGTAGAGAAGATGTGTATATGATTAAGTAATCAGAAAACTTGAGTTTGAAAAAATGCATCTCGTAGTAAATAGTAAAAATCACTGTATCATTCATAATCCATTGTCCGTGAATTCGTTTTAGTAAATGAGATCTAACGGTGTTAGTTAGATTGTTAATCGAATGAGTAATAGGGCTAAATTAACTAAATGATAGAAAAATAGAGAATTGTTATAGTTACAAGAAAATCGAATAAAAAACGATCGTATTAGAATTTATTTATATGCGTATTGGATAGGATTGTGTTGTCAAACTCGAACTAACATAAATTACGATATATGTGTGTTTAGGCACCGATCACAGGGATAAGAAACCCGATTCAAGCGAGAAAATCTAAGAAGTGCTTACCCTCCCTAATACATGGCTGGAACTCTTTGTATTTTTTCTTGATTTAAATATTATATAATTCCGAATAGTTTTGAAAAGCTTGATAAAAGATTTTTGTTATGCAATTGATGATTTGTGAGTGAGATTTATTATGTTTTTCATATGTTTTCAAATATGATTTGATGATTATAAAAGTATGTGATGTGAACTTTCAAATATATGTTTTAATTTATTTTAAAATGCATTGATATATAATAATGATTTTATATTATATAATTGATTTTCAAACTATATGATTATATTTAGATGGTTTTTGTTTAGGGAAAAATATACGAGTGATACGTGGGATCTCGTCAGGAAGAAATGTGGCACCCTCAGGTCTCAGGAAGTCACTCTCCCAGGAGTATCCGACCTCAGGTCCTAGGAAATCACCCTCCCAGGGGTGTTCGACATCAGGCCCCAAGGAGTCAACCTCTCAGAAAAAATCGACTCTTGTCCTAGGGAGTCGACCTATTGGGCGAATACGCACCCCCCTTAGGGGGCATCCGATGGTTCTCAGGTGGTTTACCCTTAGGGATCAGAGACGCGTTATAGTTCCCAGGTACCAGCGATTGGAGTCCTTAGGTAGTTGGCAGTCGAAGCCCTCAAGAAGTCCGTGTTCGCCTCAGGATGAGCCCATCCATCCCCTCGAAAGTGCAGGATCGGCCTTACAACTATAGCAGGCCCTCAGGGAAATGCCTCCTCTTCATTAGCATACATGCAGCCCCAAGCAAAGAACCCCTAATCACACGCCCATGCTATCAAAAATGGAAATTATCACTGACACAGCAAGCCCTACGATAAAAGTAGATGCCCTATCCTAGGAGCTGTTTGTCCTATCCTCCGTCTATTTTCATACAATGTGACAATAGCAGACCTGTGATTTACAGAAATATCAGCTGAAACATTAATGAAAGACAGCTACACATTACCCAAAGGCACTAGAGTCCTATAATTCCCATTCTTCGATGCCTAGTCACATCACACTATATAAAGGGGGTTCTCAACGAAGAAGGAGATTTGGATTCTGGATTCCAACCGAATTTTGAAATCTTTTAGGCCTTCTACTTAGACTCCATTTAGGCATTCTTCCTCCGGTTTCTCTTCTCCACACTTGGTAAAGGAAATTCGTTTCTTACATAAAATTTTGATTTACTTACAGGAACTTATCACATTTTTCTTTATCGTTTTGACTTAGGTATCGGAGTTTGCTTATCAGGAACCCCTCCCGATATAACTCCTAGTATGTTATTATCTTGTAAGGACTTAGAGGTGAAGCTCTGTAAGCAAGGATTCGGCCATCCACCATCTTCGACGAAGATCCGATGATATTATAGCCGTATTCATATTCACACCTCAACAGCTAGCACCGTCTGTGGAAAATCTAACAAAAAGCCATTGAAGTATCACTTGACGAGGAAAGAAAAGAGAAAGGGTGGTCTCGAAGCCTTGACGAAATTAAATGGCAGAATGAATATAAGAAAACGAAGGTTCTAACCCTAGTGAAAGCATCGCCCGAGGAAGAGGGAGAGCCTTACTCACATAGGAAGAACCCTGGCCTAGAAGTGAACACTTTGATAGGCTCCTATCTAACAGGACTGAAGCATTGAAAATGGAGCTCCTCGAGATCAGGCGACAGTTGGCTAGGGAACCAGTCGCCCCAGGAGAGGAAAGAATGCTATTCCCCCTTGGGGAGTTAGAAAGCCAAACTTCGTGATATGGTCGTACGGAAAGAATTCAGAGATCCAGGAAAGCGTATAGTTACGCATCCAAACCCAGACTGACAGCCTTACAAAAGGAAAAAACTAAAGTAACAAAGAGTTTGGTGGATGAACCCCGAGCGCCTCAGGAGGTCAACACCCTTCAAAATTTATGAAAGACGGGAACAAAGGATAAATGATGTCAATAGACATTACAGAGAGATAAGTAAATGGAGAGCAGAGCATAGCTTAACCCCCACTGACATGAGGTTTTTTCTCAACGAGAAACGTGTCCAAGAAAAGGAAGTCGTAGTAACCACAGATAGAAGGAAGATGGTGGAATGCGTGAGGAAGATGTTGCAGAAAATAGGAGCACAGAGTATTTATACTTAGGGAGGAAACCCAGGGACTAAGGAAGCCTCTGCCTCCACCTTCACGTCCCCCCTCTTGAAGAAAATTTTGTTATTACGCCTTCTCAAAAAATTCAAGATGCCTCAGCTAACTGCCTATTTTGGGAAGACTGATCCCTCCTTACACGTAGATACGTTCAGGGAGATGATGCTAATTCAGGGCATAACGGAACTACAAATGTGCTGACATTTCCCTCTGACTCTAGAAAGATCAGTCAGGCATTGATACAAGAGCCTGCCATCCGTAAGCATCCGTAGCTTCAATCAATTGTCGATCATCTTCGAAAATGAGTTTAAAGGGGCAGTGGCCATCAATCAAAACCTGAGCACTTTGCTGATCTACCCCAGGGCCCTACAGAGACATCAAAAGGTTTTGCTAGGAGATATCATAAAAAGGTAACAGAGTTTGATGCCTATTACCACCCTTTAGCATTAGAAGGACTGAAAAAGGGCCTTCGGGTGGAGAAGGCTTGGTATGCTGTCCATCAATATACAATAAACACATACGAGGTGGTCAGGAATGAGCTGCTCAATGAAATTGGAATACGGGAGAAAATGCTCCCAAGGCTGAAGGACGAGACTCGAGCAGTCCCAGGCAGGAGAAAGCCTCCGCAGAATGATCGATAAAAAGGTAAGGAAAATCGCTACTGGACCCCAGGTATGACAGAAGGATGCAGACGGAACTGATAGAAATCAGGAAAATTATTTTTCCAAGCCACGCAAGGATAAAAGACCCTGATACTCCCTTCAGTAAGGACTCCTCCCGGAAGAATAGAGCAGATAATTGCCCAGAAATTCACGTCCCTAAAAGTTTTCCTTTCAAAAATTTATGAGTATGCCACGAATGGGGGATTCTTGGCATCACACCTCAAAGTAGAAGGTAAAAGTGCCCCAAGAAAAATAAGGATTGATTCTGCAAATTCTACAAAGAGGGTGGTCACACAACTTATCAATGTGAGGATTTGCGAAATCAGATCGAGGTACTAGTTAAAAATAGCTACCTCACTAACTGCGTTATGAATTCTCCACATACTCCCCCAAGAGCTAGCCAGGATCGAAAAGATAAAGATGACCAGGGACTAGACTGCACATGATCATCTCAGTGGAATTTTTAGGTAGCCTCTGAGGGCTCTTTAAGCACTAACTGGGAAGACCCTTACTGAGAGGTTGGGGCCGCAGACCCAGAACATACCAACTGGTCCGATCCAGTGGCAGTGTCCTAAGCAAAGCCTAGAATTTGGGGATGCAGAAAAAGTATTGCCCCTAAGAGAATCTCTTCTCAGGTTGACCTACTTGTAACATTCATTTGTATTTTTTTTTATATAAATAAAACAAAATATTTGAATCTTTCTTAGCATCACCCAGAATCTCGGTTGCTTCAATATTCTCCTTCTAGTCTTAAGGTTGGCCGCGGGCCCTAAAATCCCTTAACACTAGTTAAATTAAAAATCATGTCCGACCCAGATTCCACAAATCATTAGTTTAAGTCAGGTATTCTGAAAGTCTAAGACCTGATTTGTGATTAAGACATGGTAAACCCTGGTAGTGTCAGGTCCCCTCCTAGTCTTAAGATTGGCCTCAGGCCTTAAAATCCCTTAACACTAGTCAAATCGAAAATCCTGTCCATCCCAGATTTCATAAATCCTTAATCCAAGTCAGGCATCCTGAGAGTCTAAGACCTGGTTTGTGATTAAGGTGTGATAAACCCAGGTAGTGTTAGGTCCCCTCCTAGTCTTAAGGTTAGCCGCGGACCCTAAAATCTCTTAACACTAAGGTATCTTGAGGGTCTAAGACCTAATTTGTGATTAAGGTGTGATAAGCCCTGGTAGTGTCAGATTCCTTCCTAGACTTAAAGATGGCCGTGGGCCCTAAAATCCTTTAACACTCG
>JAVXUL010000010.1:5451397-5463690 GCA_035590515.1 Trichilia minutiflora | reverse complement strand
CACCCACAACCACATGAAACATGAAATATATGCAGATGTACGAACGAAAGATGTAGGAAATGACAATTATACCATCGAGGTAAAACACGGGGTGTTACACGTATGCTGCTTACGGTTTGTTGTTACTTTATGTTATTGTTTGAGTCGGATCATTTAATGGATTGACTTGTTAATGTTTTTCTCATTGTGTATGCGATTTGTTTTAGTACATAACGAGATTAATATATTGGCCTTTTATCTTTATCTCTTTGTGATGAATATGTTTGTCATTTTAAATATTGTTGCTTATCATTTGATGCGAGTTGATATATTTGATGAAAATATTCTAAGTAATTTGCTCGGATATCCATTCTAAGATGATTTCATATACTGCTTACATTTTATCTAAGTCATTTGCTCGGATATCTATTCTAAGATGATCTTATATGTTGCTGAAATTTTGTCTAAGTTATTTACTTGAATAATCACATTGAGGTGATCTCATATACTGCTTACATTTTGTCTAAGTCATTTGCTCGGATATCTGTTCTAAGATGATCTCATATATTGCTCGGATATCTGTTGTAAGATGATCTCATGTGTTATTGAAATTTTGTCTAAGTTATTTGAACGGACATCCACACTGGGATAATTTTACACATTACTGGATTGAATTTATTCGAAGTTATTTGCTTAGATATTCCTACTGCACTGGTTGATTATTTGTTAATTCATTTGTTTAGATATCTATACCAAGCTGACTGTTAAAACCTGGTGGGATTTTTTCTAAGTCTTTTACTCGGATAAATACTCCATTTCAAACATAATCAAGAGAATGCAAGAATAGGGTTAGAAGAATAAATATTCATTAAAGTATTCGATTTATATAGACGTCGGAGGCTAATATTATTACAGACCACCCAACTCTACTTGTCCTTCTTTATAGCTTTGAGATCTTTGGGTGCGGGGTCTGCTGGCGGGTTGGCAAGAGGTTGGCCAGTTATCTTGAGAGGATCGGTATAGGTTCCCTCGACTGTAGCATCCGAGGCAGGGGTTTCCTTGTTCACTTCTTGGTCTTAGACCCCGAAGTTTGGCATTTCATGCCCTAGCTCTTCATAAAGCCACTCGAGATAGAGGTGAAGGTATTTTTCCTGGAAGGTATGGCAGGTCAAGTCAATGGCCTGATTCATGGTAACCTCCCCCTCAGCCTTGACGGTTGCGACTGCAGCCTGAATTCTCTCTGCTCAGCTGCTTCTTCAAAATTTCTATCTCGGATTGCTGCAGCTCTATCCAAGACTTTAGATTGGTGTTCTCCAAACTAAGCCCCAAATGTGCAGATTCTGAAAAAACGAGCCGGAGTTTGAGTTCTTTCTTTTCTTTTTGCCACGTCGATTCCTTAGCCTCCCATTACGTTCTCTCGGTAGCCAAAGCTGCCTCTGCCTTTTCCCTTTGATCGACAACATAGGCATTTTCTTTTTTTGAGCTTTTTAATTTTGCTCGTCTCATCCTTCCTAGCCTCGTGCTGTCGTTTGAGTTGGTAACAAGCCTGCAAGTAAAGCAAATTGTCAGCAAAATTTTGAAAGAACAAATATTAAGTGTCAAGTTTTGCACTTATCTGCAGGCCCCATCGATACATAAAGTCTATGACCTTGGTATCTTTCATGTTATTGAGCTTCTCGGTAACATAAAGGGTCAGATGCTTTTCCGTGTCGTTTATTATATCCAGGACGTGGGAAAAGTATTTTTGCTTCCCTTCGAGGATGTCACCCTGCCTAAGCTTAAGTATTTTTGAGATCCCATAAAAGTTTGTGTCAGCTTTATGGAGGCTGACCCCTCGAGCTTCAATTTTTTTTTGGCCCCTACTCAATCAAGGGGTTATTTTTTGTCCTCTTTTACCCCTTATCGAGGGACGACTTCTCCATTAGTATTCCTTTCCCTTTGTCCTGAACTATGATAGGGGCGGACTCAGATCCTGATTCCGAGAACCCCTGGTTCCTTCTTCTTATTAACACAGTTCCCCTGCTTTGTTGCTGTGTCAGGGGGGGGGAGTCTGTTTGGAGGGTTGAGCTTTATTTTTCTTCACAAGCTTCCCCAGAGAAGACAGAGCTGATGGCTTCTCAAACATGGTTATTTCTGTAAAAAGGAAAACAAAAGAGTTAATCATGTTAGTGATAGAAATATATATACCATGGAATCAGATGTTTATAAAGGAGACTACACTATAGGCAAAACTTCTCTTCTGAAGGTTCACGAAGTCCCTGCTCGGACATGTTTTCACCAGACCCGAGGCCAGTAAATCTGAATCAGAAAGTAATGATTTTTAATCTGAAGATTGAGCCCTAGCTTGTCTTATGATTTCTAAGCTCTGGGGGCTCAGGTCTATATCTCCTGCCCAAAACAAGGCCTTGTCGAATGCGTTCGAGATGGGGAGGTGTGGCTTGAAGTTTCAATTTCCTCGCACAAAGAACTATTTGCTCTTTCAGTCCTTGTTACTGATGGGATTTTTCTTGATCAGGTTAAGCTTCCGAGGCCTAGTCTGGAGGTAAAATCATCCGGAATTTTTTTAAGGTTCTTTTTAAGCACATACATGTGCTCCAACTCTTCTATAGAGGACGAAGAGTTGGTTATTTGTCCCCATAGAACATACAGTCCTGCCAACGTCTTCCAGCCATTCAAATTAATTTGGTAGAGGGTTATTCTCATATTGGTAAGGACTCGACAGAAATAAGGTTGTAAGGGTAACCTCATCCCTAGGTGGAACAACTCCTCATTGAAGGCCACTTCGCTCTCAAAAGGAGTGATGGGGATTTCGTTGACCTCGGAGGCTCGGAGGTATACATCCTTCGAAATATTATAAAGAATCGTATAGGCTTCTAGGTCGATTTTCATGACGGTTGAAGTGAACCAGTCCTGCTCGTACGGGGATCGGATCTCAAAAATTGATTCCAGGCTGGCAACCAATTCTAAGCTTTCCCCTATGTTGTCTCCCCCAATAACAGTCTCAAATCAGGTCGTGGAGCTAGAAACAGAAGCCATTTCTACCTAAGAAAATAAAGGGTAAAAAGGTCAGAGTCTGTTTAGGGATCGTCAACAACTCTAAAAACTTTCCTACAAATTTCCTATGACTACCGAGGCTACTACGGTCTGGTATTTGAAACTGAGACAACAATGAGGTCTCTACTTTCCTACGAATGACGGTAATATTGTTTTAAATATTTACCTAAATCTACTCGATCATTATGTCTTAGTATACATTTTGTTTTAACGGTTTTACTATCCTATTTGACCATGCGTTCACATACGTATATTCATAGAGTTGCAGAAAACTAATAAACAGATGTAGATGAAGTAACTTATCGAATGTGATAGAACGAAAAGATGCTCAGTAGACAAATTGAAAGCTACGAATAGAGGGTTGCCAGACAACAGAGTGTTTAGGAATACTTTTTGTTTGCAAGTGATAAGGAAAGGAAAGAAAAATGATTTTTTAGAGAAGAATGGGGTATTTATAGACGGATAGGGGAAGACTAAAAGAACCTTCACCGATATATTTAATCCAACGAACAGGGATTTATCACGTCACCCAAAGCCGAAGAGTTAAGGGTCACATCTCTTCAAATTTGAATTCAGGTGGGGTCCATCACATAAGCCGAATTATTACGGTCGGAGAATCATGGCCTTTCAGACTGATCTTCCAACGGGGTAATGTCACGTGACTGACGGTTACGTTTTCAAGAGAGGTTACTTAAATATGACGGCAACCATCACGGCGTGAAATGACAGTCGAGCAACCATTAATTAGTTTTTAATTAAAAATTTTTTAATTAAAAACTAGGGGATTAATATTTGGGTATTTTCACCAAGGCCTAACCTAAAGGCCCAAGCCCATCATACAAGCATAGTCCCCTCCCATAAATCTCCAAATACGGCGTCGTTTCGAGACCTTTCCCTACAACACTTATAATAGTAGAGCCTTCTCAGATGATCATCTGAGGCCAGTGGTCAGAGAATTTCTCTCAGGTTATTCACCATCAGAATTAGCTATCCAATACCATGCCTTGGGGGATTTAGTCACGTATGTACTGTACATGACCTTGGAATTTTGGGGCCTCGGAGTGTCGGAGATGCCTATGATATGGACATCATTCACGACACTGTTATGTGGTGTCAACAAAGCCCTGACACATTTTCAGAAAACACGTCGAGGGTTCAGAGCCTCTGAGAATGCCGATGTTGGGTTCTCGGGAGAAATAGGTGCTCATGTTTCGGGGAATCAACGCTCAAATCTCAGAAATTCTAGAGGTTTTGCTCCAGGGGATATGTGCCCGGGTCCTCGGAGTCTACGTGACAAAAAACAGTACCACGATATTCGCACCCAATGGTTTTCGCTACAAGCTTTTTGGATACATCAACTGTACGACGACACGTGTCCACAAGGTACGAAATTCCATAATCTAATATAACTGAATTCAGGAATAATGGAAGATACGTTTTCAATATTTAGAGAACATTCTATATTTTTGGACACTGACTCTCACATTATACAGTAGAAAGAGAAGCACAAATATACACACGAAATATTCTCTAAAATTTTTTTTCTCTGATTTAATCTTTCTTTCTTCACTTCACACACAAGCAAAACCCTCACTGACTTAAAATCGAAAGGTTTTCGTCGAAAAACTGACTTTACCCTTAAGATTCTCTTTATTTTGCAATCACAGATCAAGAGCTCGAAAAAGAAAATCAACTAATGCTTGGATTAAAGACGATCACAACTTCTCGCATCAACATATATAAATATTTCTTAATATGAATCATTGGAATTATTTTGTATATAATCTAAATTTAAATAATTTTCCCATATTTTACAACCACCAAATGCGTCCAACCTTGACTTAATGGATCCATCGTATCTACTTCGCTAATTTTTGATAGATGGGTAACCTATTTGTATAGTTAGTATTTGGCAACAATTAGCAAGGCAAGTGCAACCGTCCACTCTTTAACAAATAAATTCCCCCAATCTGCATTCATTGGACGTTCCACAAAATTCCACTCTATAAGCATCATAAAACTGATTCCCAGCGGTAGACAGATGGCACCAGGACGCTCAACTTCTGCAGAAAATGCTCTACTGAGGATCTTAAGCTCAACCAATCTCTTAAAACCTCAGTTGAAGAGTCGAGGACCTTGAGGTAACCAAATGGCCAGCCGCCCAGCATCGAAGGCAGGTTTCAAATCCAAGACTTCTGCAACATCTACCCGGATGATGCAAAAATAAAAGCGCTATGGCACCGCTTGAACAAAGAAAACATAGGTACAAGTAAAACTTCTAAGAAAAAGAGTCATGATTTTTGTAAGCTAAACCATATAATTTATATTATGAATCTACTTTACAAGGCATTTTAAACGAGACATCAAAATCTAAGAAAATTATAGAGGTGTTATCCTTTGTTCGCAGATTTCTAGCCTCACTCAACAAAACATTAGCAATCTTCTCAGTTGAATTCTCCTGATCCGTATCGCAGTATTTCTCCCTCATCTGGCATCTCAAATTAAAAATCATTTTTAAAACTCCAGTGGGGAAAGAAATTCTAAATAAGATATGAGAAATGTACTGAAAAATCATAAAAATACAGAAAAGTGTGAAATTAGATAATACCTGAAAGACTAGCTGAGCTGCTTTCTTGATGCTAATTACATCCCAAAAACCATCACTACATTCAAGGCAGAACCCACAGAAATATTACAAAAACTGAAATTGAAAAGATGAGAACCAATAACAGAATAGGGTTTACTTTATAGCAACTTGGATATCCAAAATCAAGCACATAACGCATTATCAAGCTACACACATAAGGCATTATCAAACTACATGTCAAACCAAGAAATAATGAAAAAGGAAAAACATGTGCAACAAATAAAGCCATAAATAAAATGGAACATATTTCTAACGGAAAAGTTGGAAGACATTGATCGAAGGCAAAATCACCTTGCCAAAAGCGCAAAGGCCTTGCTGGCTTGATCAATATGCACAACTTGACTTATAAAAGGCTCCGCACTGAAGCGAGCATCCTGCTGTTTCAAGAATTTGTCCCCAAGCATCCGAGCAAGATTTAAACCTGAACTAGAAAAAAAGAAGTGAGTGATTCTCTAAATTCACTAATTGATGTAATCAACAAATTAACTGAAACTGTTTGCCCCTACCGCACAGTCGTGTTTCCCAATCTTTCAATGGTTCTCCTGTTTCTTTGATTCGGAGCCTTTCAGAACTACTAGTTATCCTATGGTCTTCTGTCATTTTAATCTGCTTCCCATCAACACTACCATAAAAACTTATTTCAGCTGTATAACATGATGATAAACGCATAGTTGCAAAACCAAAATTTCTATTCAGGTAAACCAAAAGACCTTAAATAACTTCTACCGCTATGAGAACAAAAACTCAACAAATTACAGGTGGCACACTAAACATGGCAACAGAGCAGATAAAGACGTAAGATTGGCACTACCACAATATTCAACATTCATAAGCACCTTAAACCTTAATAACTATGATTTTACAAATATGAGTGAAAAAAACAACCGTATCCATGATCAACATGATTTACAAATGGTAACTGCCAGTGTCCTGTTATTATTCACAAATAATAATTTTATTAAACTTATTCTCGAATATAAAGCAAGAACATAGGAATTTTCTATGAAAAAAGAAAATAGGGTAATGAATATTCTTCAGAAAAGAAAAAAAATGGCCCAAAATCCTTAAGTTTGCCTACTTTCCTACCATGAAGTCCCTTGAGACGTGACACGGATTTTCATGATCTAATCATCTAGAAATCTATGAATAAAAAATGATAACACAAACAATTACTTCATAACACAAGCTGAGTCCCCAACATTTGCACATTGTGCAAAGAAATTTTCTTTGCCATCAGCCCAAACCAGAAGCACTGTTGCCGTACAACCCTGCAATTGGAATAAAATATTACAGTATGCAAACCATTAGCATTCACACTCCAACAGCAGAAAAATAACAGAATGGAAGATTAAATATATTGAAGAAATCTGACAATAATATCCACTCTCTGAAGCCAAGAAACTAGAAGGCATAAGTATCAAATTACACAGGGGATGGGACAGGTAACAAGCAGTAAAATCCAGACAAAATTTTTAGTTTCTAATAACATAAATCAAGAAAAAATGTTTTCTTTAATGCAAATAACTTAGAATAAAATTAAAATGTACATAGATATGAAATATAACAAGTTCATAAAAAACAATTCAAATTCTATCACAAGTATTGAGTTGGGAATCATTAGCATTTTCTCAATGTTAATATCATGACTAGTTTGTTATGCTCACCATAAATTCGAATAATTTTCCATTAGTTGTCAAACTTCAAAACACAGATACAATGCTGAAGCTTATTCTAACATAGAATAATGGAATCCAACACAAAGAAAGACAGAATCGAATGTTTAGTTTCTCTGAGTTTACATAACTAACAGAAGCAGTATACCAACAAATTATAAGAAAAACAAAGGAAAAGATAACCAACCATATAATACTGTAAAAGACAGACAAACAGATATTGTAGATAAAGACCAAAGGTTTCCATTACAATATATAGAAAATTCATACAGAATTTGTAGAGAAGGAGAAACATAAACCAGGTAGGGGAAAAACCTCGTAGTAATGATTCAAGGATGCTTCTGTTTGAGAAAAAGCATCTCTCAGGACATCTGAAGCATCATACTGTGACAAAACCCTCTCTCTTTTAAGTGAATCCGACAATATACCAGCCACCATCTTAGGCAGCATTCTGGAATACAAAATTTATAATAAGTACATATATAGGTATGCTAAAAAGGAGAATATAATGGATCAGAAGAAGGATCACTATATACAGCCTTTTCCAATTTAAATGGTTAGAAAACATTGAAAGGGGAAAAATAAAGGTGAAAATATTTGTTAATAATGGCATCATGTAGAGGGAAAAAGGATTATATGAAAATCTACTCTACATACCACTCAATTTTGAACTTGAATCGGCCTCATCCACAACACTTATTTTCAATTAATGTTTTCTTCTAATGCAATTATCCCACACACCCCAATACCAACTTGGCAATGTACTCCAAATAAGAATGTAGAGCTAAGACTATAATAGTTCAAAAACTTGACTACCAAATAGTCCAGATATTGGAGAAGACAGCACAGAAAAGGAGTTCCTAAGACACCCAAAACAAGCATGCTTATTTTATGAATTTATACAACTGAAATAGTTAGCTCTCCAAAATTATATAACAGTCATAGAATTAAACAGCATCTGAGGAAAGTAATAGTAACAGCTAAAAGTAACTGACGAAAAATTGTGATCACACATTTTTTCACAAGTATCCAACCTAACCGCGAATGATCAATCCTAGATTATTAGGTGAAAGAGTTAACTAAAAAGTGAATATGAGAAAATTGTGCACAAAGTTGATAAAACATTTCACATCCCATTGAAGATAGCACAATGAAAGTTAAAAGAACTACTAACTCGCTTGCAGATTTTGCAGCCGCTGCACCACCATGTCCATCACAAATACCAAACAATCCAAACTGCAACGAAAGCAATTAGAATGTTAGAATTTCATTATATACATGAGTATCAATTATAAAACAAAATAAGTAATGTCATAAACCTGATCAGCCCCAGGAAGGGGCCAATGATAATAGAACACATCTTCCATAGGAAGTTTTTTTGCTCCTCGACGCAAAGACATGGGATCCGATGCCACAGCAACACCAAAAGGGATCTGAATGTCAGTTTGAGATGTAATTTGAACCTGTTACAGAAGAACTTTATCTATTGAGCACTAACCAAGAGACTAAAAAACTATATTTCTCCTTTCAAATTATCGCCAGATAACCAATTAAGGATACATAAGACAACGACAGCCAACAAAGAATGAGTGCTAAACCTTTACACAGAATACAGAATCTCTAAAGTGATATCACTAAATAAACAATTCCCTATTAGTGACTCAGAAACTATAATTTTGCATATTGTGCCACAATTTTTAGTTCAACTTCAGTAGTCAGTACTCTTATTGCATGGAGCACAACATAACAATTTACAAAGAAGAAGAAGAAGAAGAAGAAAAGGTCAAACATACAAAATGCGAAAACTTGTCATGTCAGTTCAACAGTCACCCTCTTCCTGGAAACCAATTCTAATGAGCTTCACAAGAGTATCATAGACTCATATGTCAATTAGGACAAATCTGTATCCAGGAGAGTATGGATAGAAGCACAAAGTTTCTCAAACTTGAATTGCCAAAATCCATCATAATATTGTTGAATTACAAAGAGACATGAAAATATTACCAGACAAAATGCAAGAACTTTATCATGCTAGATATATATGCACGATAAAACAAGCTGGCATATCAACTCTCATCATTAACATGAATTCAAGTTGGCATAAATCTGGAAATTTTGTCACCGCAACACAGAAGAAGAAAGACTTGAATTTCCACCAGATATGTAAGGCAAATTTACTTACATGTATGTTTGAAGTTGTGCCAAGAGTTATTGTATCTCCACTTGCAAGCTCAATTGGTTTACCCCAATGTCTACTTCCAGAAGAAGGATCATTAATTGGCTGTGAATTCAGTAGAGTTCCATTTAGACTACCCATGTCTACCAGCTCCCATTTCAATTTCTGAAACCAAAAAATACATATCAACTGTATCCAATCCACCATACATATGACATGTAACCATATACATATCAAAGCAGTATGGTTTCCATGAACTTTACATTTGAATTCCAGTTTATCAATGCATGCTTTCCTGACACTTCGGAATCCTTCAACAACAAATCACTTGGAGCAACCCTTCCAAGGGTTATTGGAAGCCTAGAAGCATTTGCTGATTGAACAGAACAGCGTACCCCGCAGGACGGACCAGATATAACCTCCAGGAAGAGGCAGCTTCCTGCATTTCTAACAAAAGATATAATGACAAGTTTTCCACATTCAGCCACGTGAAATGGCATGTAAATCATTAACCTCTTGAGGTATGTGAAAGGAAAAAGAAATTACTTTGATCTGAAATGGCCTTGGTAACAAATTCTTGGAACCTATCGTTACCAGAACCTAACTTCAGCGTAGGACTCCAATCTTTTTGTCTACCAAGTTTTTTCCCTTCAGCTAAGTGATCTTTAATCAACGGATGCTTAAGTGTCTGACCAGCTGAATCTTCTTCCAGACTATCAGAAATTACGTCAAGAATCAAGCTATCACCTGGAAAAGTGAACAACGAAAATTAGATTAGGCAATAATGCCAGAGAAACTAAAGCATATAATTAAGTGAAAATGTCCAGATAAATCTTAACAGGGAGAAGAATTTCGAACCTTGAGTCACATGGGAAGATGAAGAGGGAAACCTCTGTTTATGAACAAGTCCATGCGCCTGAGGCGAGCACCAAAGTCCTTCATTTTGATAACAAGCACCCTCTAGATCATAGTTTCTTGTCAAATCATTGCTTAGATTTTGAACTACGCCCCCATCATCTGATACGAGAGGCCTCTCAAGTTCACTAGTCTAAAAATGAATTCATTATGTGTAAAGAAAATGAGAGTTATCACAATCATAGATAACATGCCTAAAGAAAGACAATTTAAATGTTCAACTTATCTAGATATTTATCACTCCAACAAAATAAAATCAACTTAAAGGAACATAAAGAGACCCAATATTACCTTCACAAACTTCTATATATACACACAGAAATAAGCTATAACACATTATGCCTATATCTAAATCAAACTCCAAACTCTAGCACCCAAAGTATGAATTAATCAAAAAATTACACAATGAACTTTCAATCAACATTTTGCAAGACTTTGTTGAGGTCGCACCCCTGCATATTGAATCCAAACTAAACCCTACATGTTGCAGATGATAACCTGCACACTACTTGTTCCTGGTAGATAGTGTAGTAAAAATTAACCATCCCATGTTTAATGTTATGGTAAATTTTCCAACAATGTAACATCCAGTTGCTAGAGTCCACATATATCTGAACCTTATTAATTTGATTCACTTAATAAATTAAAAAATATTTTCACAAATTACCCGAATCTGACTACAGTAGCTCTTAAATTCCATTCATTTCGGCTCTTCTAACCCAGAAACAAAAATACTTCAAACAATTTGTATTAAATGCTAACTACGGCAATCTAAAACATCCAACCAATAAAATCAAATTCCAAAGGAGTACTCAATTAATCATGATCAATGAATAAGACAATACTATAGCTTTAACACGTCGACCAAACGGAGAGCAACATGCTACAAAACTCAACTGATCATGGGCCACAATATTAAAATTAAAACTCTCAGTGAACCTTTCTAAATTCAAAACATAAAATCATATCAAACAATTAAAAAAATAAGTCACGAAATCTAATAAACCTAAACCTTTGACGATAAAATTAAATAGGAAAAAACAGAAATTAGTATAAAAATGAAGGGAGACCTTGGTGATGGCACGAGAGCGATAAGGTAAGAAGAAGCGCCATGGTTTACAGGCGAGTAAGATGAGAAGAAGGATCAATAGCAACATAAGGAGGCAGGTGAAAACGACAATGCTCTGTTGTATCGCCATCGTCGTCGCGTTTCTCACTCTCTTCTCTCCCCCTCCGTAGGAGAGATTTCGGATTGGGTGATTTGCGAGAACCCCGCTTTGAAATGGTCGCACAAGTTTTTTTCTTTTTTAATTTATTCATAAAAACCGTTATATATTTATATTATTTAAGATAATTTATTTTTAATTAAATATAACCTCATGTGTTACCTTTTCTATTGTTTGGTTATATGTCTAAATATATTATTAGGATACGTCTTCACCTACACATGTCACACTGTCATGCATGCAAGTATTCTTGATTTTCTTGAAGCTAATTCATACATGAAGGGAACACATTAATGACACGTCACACTTGTCGTACTCTAAACTTCCTACCATTTTTTTAATTAATTTAACTACTAGTACAAGTAGGGTTGTCATACAGGCCAACTCGGCCCGGCCCGACCTGATTCACTACGGATCAATTTTAAATGGATCGGGTTAGATTAGTTCGTTTATTATATGGGTTATTATTTTATCAATCTTAACCTGATTCATGGGTTAACAGGCTTAAACGGGTTGACCTGCAGACCAATTTAAAAATTAAAAATATAAAAATAAAAATATTAATTATTATTAAATATAATATAAAAATAAATTTATTATATTTTAAATATATAAAATTTATT
>JAVXUL010000010.1:5421035-5435743 GCA_035590515.1 Trichilia minutiflora | reverse complement strand
TTTTGTATGATTATTCATATTTCAAAGTTAATTTGGTAGTTTTTAAAATTTTTTGGATTAAAATGTAAAATTTTTAAAAAAAAAAGGGACTAAATTATAAGAATTATAAAGTTTTTAATTTTATTTTTAATTTTTAAAAAAATAAAACCGGTACCTGGTTTAAACCGGGTACCGGTCCGATTTAAACAGGGGACCGATTTCCGATCCCCGATTTAAATCGGACCGGATACCGATTTAGTAAAAAAAAATCGATACCCGATCCGGTTTCACCCCTAGTTGTCATATTAGATCTAGATTAATTTTAATACGATCTATTTAATAATAATATCAAAAATTAAAATTTTAACTCCATATAATAATTAAATAAGTGACAATCGTGCAAACTTATTTAATATTTTTTTAATATATATTTTATAATGTTTATAATATATTTACTTAATAAAGTTTATTGTAAATATAACTAAATATTTTTAAATTATTATAAATATAACCAAATATTTGTTAAAATATAAAAATTATAAAGTGAATTTATTAGATTTAAATAAATTCATAAATAAGTATTCGTGTTGAGAACATTAAACCCAAGCTCGATTTATTTAATAATTGTATTATTTTCATTCAACTCATAGTAATATCTAAAACATCAATTAAGATCCTGTTTAGGATAATTTTTTAAATATTTAAAAATTAATTTTTGTTTTTCTTAAAAAAAAGATTTTAAAAATAAAATAATATTTTTTAAAAAATTATTTAATATAATAAATAAAATAATTGATTTTTTATTAAAATTATTATAAAGAATATTTGATTTGATTAAATTAAAATATTTTAAAAAAAGAGTTAAAAATGTTATTTTTAAAATAAAATAAATATTATATATATATTTATTAAGAAAAGAAGAGAAAAATTCTTTTTTTAAGTTTTTTAAAAGTTTTTTTATATTTTAAATATAAAAAATTATAAATTATTTTTATTTTTATTTATTTAATATAATTTTTAATAAAAAATTTTAAAAATACTAAAAATAAATTAGAATAAACAAACACTAAATAGGTTATATTCAATTATCCTCTCTAAATTACAATAATTATTATAAATATTAAATGATAAAGAATTAAAGATGATTGAAAATCATTTACCATGCTAGAGCGCCAATCAACTGTCGTCAGTTTGGTGTGGCGCCAGCATGTTGTGTCGGGTGTAGATAAGGTTTTGTGAAGATGAGTCATTAGTTTCAATTCTTCAATTTTTTATTTTTTTTAAAATAGTTTTTAACCGGTGAACTTTCTCTTCACTGCCGACAAGTGACAACGATATCTATTCTAATTTTTTTTTTTCACTTGATATTTTTAGGTGCAATTTAAATTATCCGCCACATAAATTAAAATCAACCCCCGTCATCAATTAAATATAAGCCCCTAATAATTTAATGTCAAAACCTCACTTTTTCTTAGAAAATATTTATTTAAATTAAAAAAACATTATACAAATAAGTTTGATACCAAAGTTGTATAATTTTAATTGAATTATAAAAATATATATATTTAATATTAAAATATTATGATTTTAATTTAATTATAAATTAAAATATTATAATTTTAAATTAATAGAATCAATAACCAAACTATTAAATATAAAAGCAGTCAATTATTCGTAAATTAATATTAGTCACTAAATAGAAGAATGTATTGCAACAGTTCAACTGGAATATTTCATAGTGTTAGGCTCTTTGTAGCTACCGGAGTAGAATTAAAAAAAGTATTTAGTAAAACTTTTAGTTATATTACCGATATAATTTGATAATAATAGATTAAATTTAAGATATATAATTTTAGAATATATTTTAATTTTGATTTTAATTAATTATTTATAATTTAAATAAGATATCTGATAATATATTTAATTAATATCTTTATAAATATTAATTAGATGAGATCCGTTAATCGGAACGAAATATGAATATTTTGACTTATCTCCTCTTAAAAAAAAATATTTTCATGAAGTCATTTATTTTTTATTAATATTTTATATTTTATAAATTTATTTTTTATTAATTATTACTTGAAAATCATGGGTTCATTCTTTAAATTAAAATTTAAATAAAAATGGTAAAGCTTGGCAATTGCCGAAAGGAAACACCACCGCCACCCTCTCCCTCTCTATCCATTCTATCCACAAACACTAAAGCTTCTAAGGAGGGCATGTAAGAAAAATAAATTCTTATAAATTGCAGAAAAAACCCTTCTAATTTTTTAAATTGACGTAATCCTAATATTGTTAAAACAGCTGACGAAATATGCAACGAAAGTGAAGCCTTCATAAAGGAATGGCCATTAAATATACATATCTAGGCTTATTAACCCCATTAAGGAACTAAATTTTCTTGCTTCTGTGGAATCCAGGTTGTGACATAAATTTGATCCAATCTATTATTAGCATGACCTGGAAGACCAACCACATCACGCCACATGTAAAATTGATTTGGTAAAGTCTACCCATAACGTGGACATTTACAAAAAGCAAAGGATTTTATATACAGACAGACTTATTGGCTTTGTGGTCAAGAAACTGCCTTCTTGCTAAGGAATTGATGCACTATCTTCTTGCCCATTAATAAAACCAAAGCCTCTTTTTAAAGCCAATTAATTAATAATGGAACACCATTGCACCAACTTCTTGGATAACTTTTGCTCCTTTCCTTCATGGGAAGTTTGTTTAAATGCTTTCATTAGATGGGCTTTTCACAAAAGTTGACTGTCTACTGTCTAGCTAGTGAAGATGGATTATGCAATTAATGCAGAGGAGGGATTAATTACAGTACATTAATATATTGATATATTAATATATTATATTATATAATTTAATTTTAAAATTTATAAATATTATATAAAATAAAATTTAAAGCATAAAAATTAAAATAATATAAACTTAAAATCAGATTTCAACTTTTATATTCTAATTTTTATATTTTGTATTGTATAATATATTAATTTTTTAAATTATATTAAAAAATATATTAATATATCGATGTACTGTAGCTAATTCATTAAATTTTATATGTATTGCAATTTATTTTTTATTTTTAAAAATAATAAAATATATGGAGAAACCGAGAAGGTTAGCTGAAAATAATAAAATATATGGAGAAACCGAGAAGGTTAGCTGAGTCACAATGCTTTGCTATCTGTGTTGGAATAATAGAAAGCTTAAAAACAGTTTTATTTTATTTCGGGGGAATGATAGATTTCCAGTAAATAAATGTCACATACTTTTTATGGGATACGATAAAATTAGAATCATCCATTATATTTCATAGATGATTTTGATTTTACCCTACACCCTACGAGGTGTGTGATATTTGTTTATTTTATAAAGGGAATTTGGGATTCCCCATTTTATTTCATTTAAATCTTTAATGTGTGGGTGTAGGTGTAGGTCTACTTAGCCATGACGTCACCAACAAAAGGATTCACTATATAAATATATTGTGTATTGACCGTAAAAGGCTACTGCCTACTAGTATCATGGTTCCAAGTGACCCTACAATCATATCCACCGGCCTTGGGTACAATCCAAAACACATCAAGAGGCAGTCCGGCAATTAATATTGACTCGACTAGGTTTTGGATATATATTGATGGACAAGTAGGGCCCCTACTCAAACATATATATATATAGCAAATAAGAATATTTAAAATTAAGTATATGAAAATAGAAAATTTTATATAGATTTATTCCTCTTGAATTGAATTAATAAAAAAAACCGTCAATTTATTACTTGATTTGATAATAACAGAGTTGGAATTTATGCAAAATTTAATAAATCAATCAATCAAAAAATAATCTCAAAATAAAATGACTAATTTATCGAACACTTTGACAATTGTGGTTTTATGAATAGACTATAACATATCTTAAAAGATATGTTTGGTATCACTGCCAATCACTTAATTATATTCTTAAGGGTTATGATTTGATAAATAAAAATTTATTAAATTATTGTCTTTTTATTAATTTTGTATTTAAATTCAGGATATATATTTTTTTATAAGAATATAAAATAGTAAAAAAATTTTAATCAAATTTTATATCATAATACTAAATGATCCTTAGACATACTGAATAATTACATTTAGTACTGTATTGTGTATAGGGATTAAGATAATTAGGAGATTTTAGTCAATCTTGTATTATAACATTGAGTGATTCCTGAATATGTTGGATAATTATATCTAACGTTAATCCTGTATTCGATTAAATATTATAGTTTAAACATCGTATATATTAGTGTTTTTTACTGTATATAAAAAATATATATATCACTTAATTTAAAAATAAAAATATTGATATAATGTATTTTTATTTCAAATTATCAAATATTTGAATAAGTTTTTTTAAAATAACTTTTTAGAGAATATTTTTTATATTCAACATAAATACAAAATAACTTTTTGCATGTGTTTCTTATATTTATAAAACTAGTAAATGTCAATGCCTTGAGGAGCCATTATTTCTCTCCTTGTCATTATGATGTGTTCCACATGAAAAAAATAATTGACAAGAATGAATGAATCCACTAACCTTAAAAATAGTCAAACACCATAAACCATTAACCTATTTATATATAGAAGAAACACGTGCATGGGTGAATGCACACACAAATCTGTGTCTTTATAAATGAAATACAGCCTCCATCGATTGATGATGTTTAAACATGATGATGATGACGATGACAAATATTTGAAGTATATAGAGTGTTAATTGTGGCTGCTATACAAGATAACAGAATGTGTCTACATCTGTGCTGAGTTGTGTCAAATATAAGTTAATGCAATTCATAGAAAAGCCACCCATTCAACCTCCTCTTTCAACTTAATTAATTAGCTTTCAGTGGTACATAATTTTTCCCTTTCCTTGATGCCAACATCCCATTATAAATTGCTTTATGGTAATGGGAACAGTGATGTTGATGTTATTTTAGGTATATGCACCAGTATGTACACTGTTTTACTTGCCCCTTGCTGAAACTTTTACTAAAAGCTTACAGAAACCAGAAAAATTTTATATGAAAAGTTCAAAGAACAAAAACACTTAATTTAATTAAAAGAAATTTAAAAAAAAAATTGCCCGTACAATCTAGATTTCTTAGAACTTACACAAGAAGGAATTATAACTTTGGCTCTAAAATGAAATTAAAGTGCGTAAGATTAATCTTTTCTTGTCAAATTACAGGTTGCCTTCTTAACTTTATCTTCATGTATGTTAGATTTTGGTGGTTCTATATTTTGCTATTAATTGATTATAATCATGAAACTGATCTCCAAGAATCCAGGTCTTTTAAGTTTAGAGGTTTTCTCTACCTCATTTTCATACGCAAAAGAGAAAAAGGACTCGTTCAAATCCTCCCAGGTAATTAATCATCTTTTCATGCACTTCGGTCTCTTCTCAACGTTTTCAAAATCCAAAATCTTTTTAACTTAGAATGGATTTGTAATTACTATAGTTTTACTTAATTTGAAGAATTTTGTTAATATTAGTAGAAAACTTGTTAAGCTTTTTATATTTATTATTTATACTAAATTTTAGTATTTAGTATAATAATTAATGGTAAATTTTAATATATTAAAAAATATAATCTATTAAATATAAAAATTTTAATAAGTATAAAAATGTTATTATTTTAATAAAAATAATAATAAGTATAAAAATATGTATAAAATTTATACATATTAAATTATTATTATTACTGTTTGCATATTAAAATTTTAATAAGTATAAAAATTATTATTATTACTGTTTGTATGAATCAATTTGTACAAGCATTTAATAATATATGTGAGCTTATTGTGGTTAAGCTTAAATTTAAAAGTAAAAACATACTTGAAAAAAAAGAGTCGCCACAAGTTTTCAATCCTAAACATGCTTTTACTAAATGAAAAGAACGCTGAATTAAAGTTCCAGACATGGATGGGTAATTGTTTGACCTCACCAACCCATTTTTAGTCGGGGAAGAAGAAAGATATTTTGGAGATTTTGGGCGGATCTTTTTTGACAGAAATTAAAGCCATACCGGGAATTCTCATCCTGTAAATGTAATAGAAAACATACGGACAAATTATAGGGCGGCACATAATGAAAAAAACATTGTGGGAATCTCAATAGCTTCTTGTTCCTTCTACCGCCTGCAAGTAATCTTAACTTTTAACATTTGTGGATACTTTTAACATGAAATGGATTAATAATTATTGATGATTCGTTTTGTATGCAGATTTTGAATATTTGCTTCTGTATTGAAAAGAATAAAAGAGATATATACGTTGCATTACTGTTAAGAGGGGAATGACAGAATAAAAGAATTGGGGTGGAGGATGTACATGCACATTAAATTATACGAAAATAGACCAAATTCATCCCCAAATCATTTTTTTTCTGATTCGTTTATTTTTACTAGTCAAATCATCTTTACACCCACAACTAAAACATCATTTTTTTTTGTCCTCCACCAAAACGTATTGAATACAGTAACTAACAAAGAGAATTTCGGTTACTTAATAATATGAAGGTGCAACGAATCAAGAAAATTTAGCGGATGGAAACTGCGATGTCTATTTATGTAGTTGCCTAGGATACTGATATGGCGCCGTAGATGTTGGCTTTTCTTTTTAAAATAAAGTTTAACCAATCTGTGACAATTTGTTTTGTCTCGGCCGAATATACCATTCAGATTCTTGTCCATGTAAAATATCTTAATTTATAGGCTTTCAGACTAGGAGTTGGGCGAAATGCCATATTGGGTAGTTGAAAGTTTTACCTGAAAACAAATACAGATGGAGAAAGGAACAGATCATAAATATTATGTTTACAAATGTTATATTTCTACTTAATTCTTAAAACAATAATGCTAGGATTAAAAAAAATAATAATAAAACACTCTTTGTTATTCAAAATTCCGAGGCCAACTTATAACTTTTTCACGGGTTTCATATAATTTACTTTTTTTTCCCTATTTTCATAAATTTTCATATAGTATGAAGAGTTTATTTGAAAATTTTATATCCTTAAAATTATCGTTTTTAAAAATACAAACACCTAAAATATTTGGTAAACATTTACTCTTAATTAGTATATTTACTAACTATTAAAATTCAAAAATTAATAATTCTAATAGACAATGATCTCTTGACTAAAAATCACATTAGCTCATTCTCAGATATATAGAGAGATCTTAAAATTAATGTATTACCATATGCTTCTATGTTGCTATAATTCTATTTCAGAAAGAAGCAAGATGATGCCACAAATTCTGGTGGAGGGCCTATTTACAAGTGTCATGCCACCAATTAAATAAACATTTACCGAAAAATAGAATGAGGAAAATAAGTGCTTCAAAGGCGCAAAACACAGATTTTCTTCAACGTGTAATCTACTTCAGTTGAATACAAATATTGAAGAGGAAAAAAAAAATTTAGCTATGTTGGTATTCATGTAGTTTTTTCTCAATTTTGTAGTTGCTAAATGAAAGATTTCATATTGGCATGCGACAATAGGAAGAACTAGCATGTTATTTTGTAATTATAAACACACCAATCCCGAACAAACTCGAAATCTAGGCCTGAAAATAAAGATGTAAAAGCCACATTAAAGAAAAGGTCACTATTTTCCATCAGAGATATTACTTTAGAATTCAGCAGAGCTGAAATCACATAATGTGCTTTCCTGAATTATATTTAGTATACTCCAGGCTTTTAGACACAAATTCAGAGCATAATTATATTTCTTCGTTCCAAAATCCTCAATAACATACCATAGCTTAACTCCAAGAAAAAAAAGCCGTGCAAAAATGCTGCCTATATAAATTTTTTTGACTAAACCACATGAGCAAAGCAGCAGAGAATGATGTTGTGCTGCTATTCATGCAGATGTGGCAAGGTGACAGCTATAAATTATTAGATACCATCTTTTATAAAAAAAAAAATAAAATTACATACATTAACACCCCCAATGGAAAAGCATAATTAATTCCACTAGGTTCTAATATATATACAGGTGAGGTTACGTACATTTACTTGCCTGTGAATGCCAACCTTAGACGCTCTCTTGGTTGAACTAGAATCTGATCCTTGGGAGATGACGCTTTTCCTCCTACAATTGCCTGACGCATAATCTCTGTAATAGGCGTTTTCCATGTCAGACCTCTAATAAAGCTTTATATAATGAAAGACGTCAATCTCATCTGAAACTGAATAAAACAAGAGGATAATAATCAAGGGATACTAAAAAACAAGGGATTCCTTTTTCAATTGGTTTTCAATGAGTCTACCACAATTGCAGATCTTTTTTAAATGGAAAATAAATTTTCTCTACGGACATTTTTTTTTTAAATTGAGATATCAAATTGTTTTCACATTTGTTGAAAAGCCTAAACAAGCATAATTCAGATCTGAGTGGCAGTGGCTCTTGTATCAAAACTAATTGCCAAGTGAAAACCCACTTAGCTCTCATAAACATCTTGAATTATTTACAGGCCTAAAACAAGGCTCATTTTTTCCAGGCCAAAGTCATTTTATGCATACAAAACTATAAATCTTCAACCCTTACAGATCAAAAAATAAGCTTGGCAGTGCAGGCAGAAATTTCATGATTCCACTTACTCATTCATCAAGCTCTAACAGAAGATCTCACTAACATTATTTGCTGGCAGGATCCCCATTACATTATGCAAGTGTAAATAAGAAAGCAAGGATTAGAACTTTTAAATAGAATATTTTTAAGCAAACTAACAATGAAATGATGTGCATTATATCCAAGAAGATTCCAGGAAAAATTAATGAGGTTTATTGAGAAAGGATCTCTTAGTTCATTAGGTCCAGCAAAGACAAAAAAAATGATGACAATGAAGATTTGATATTAGATAAGAAAATCAAAACTTGCCTCATTTTCTTTCAAGCTCTTCATCAAGCTCTTCTTTCCATTTCCTCTGTCTATCTGAGAAGCTCATACCAGAAGAAGAATCATTGTGATTCTCAAGCTATAGAGAAGGTAGAGGCTGATAAATTAATTAGAAATAATGTAAAACAAGCTTCAAAAGTCAATTTACAAACCTAGGACTAATTCTTTCCTTCTGAGCATCAAGAAGAAGCTCTTTCCGGTCATTAGGCTGAGGTGGCTGAATTTCCTGCAAAGCTCGATCTCGAATGCTACTAACATTTGATATCTGATCCTTTTGATGCTGAGAGCTAGCAACGTTGGCAGCACTTGGAATGACTGCAGAGAATCTTCTACTTGGTAATCGCTTAGGTGACCTACTTTTAGGAGGTAAGCTTGAAAAATTTTCACCATTTGCAATTCCTACAGCACTTGGATGGCCACTTGCATTCAGTGTGCTGTAAAACTCTTCATATAAAGGTGTTTGCAGTTTCTTCAAATCTAGAGCCTAACGAAAGTTTATAAACAAACATGCAAGTATTAACCATCACACATATTTCACAATCATAATATTTAAGAGTGAACATAAAGCCACTAGATTTGCTTTCTCTGATACATTTTGTTACTTTAGATTCTCTTTGCTGTAATAATATCCATCGTACAAATTTGAGAGTAGCAAAATATGAACAGAAAAAGCACCTTCTCTTCCAGGAAGGCTTTAATTTTTTATTCCATAACTTCATAATCATCCTCAGCTGCTGATGATCCATAGGGAAAAGAGAAGTCTTTCTCACCCTTACCCAATACTCCAATGCTTCTAGCAGCTTCACAAGTTGCTTGACCAGAAGTTATATTCATTCTATTTCTCTGAACCTCTGGACTTTCATCAAACTTGCATGGCCAGTCACCAGTGGGCTCACACATAGGATTAAACTCTTATTCAAATAAACAATTCAGCCCATTGTTATACAAGCTACACCATAAAGTATGAATCACATGAACTTCAAAATTGATTCTCACCTTATTTAAATCTGTAGATGCCAAGGCTGAGTTGAAATTTACTGATGCTCTAATTCCAAAATCATCTTTGTCATCTATCTGGCACATGTCATCATCACAATTAACTGCCCCCCAGTAGGATCCTGCTGATAAATGCTCAGGATACAAAGTTGAGCACCTCACACTTCCCATTTCGCATAAATCCTTTGAGCAGGCTGACTGCCTGATAGAAGAGTTCAAGCCGTAACACATCAATATTGTATCCAGAATCGAGATTCATAAACAATCGATGGTAGAAAAAAATCATGAGAAGTTCAGAATTTTATGAAATGAAACACTTACAAGTTCCTCATACTCAAACCTGTTGTTGCCATTGAATTTCCAGACTCCTGATAATAAAGCAATAAAAATACTAAGATTGGCAGGAAAAAGGTGAGAAGAACAGTAGAACACTAAGTTCACTAAAGTTATATTTACCATGACTGAGTTATGGAATACTGGATGAGGATCCTGATACTTCCCCGTGACAAATGGATGCTGCAAATACCCAGCAAAAGACATTACAGTTGAAAAGCTACTCTTCATGCACGACTGTATAAAACTGAGGCAGGTTTTTATAAGGAGTTGATAAGCAAAACAATGCTGTTGGACATTACCTGCAGTAGGTCCGATGCTGTTGGCCTTAAATTTGGTTCCCTGCCACCACATATTGATGCGTATAAGAGTTGATCCCAACAAAATCATCACAATATAAAATTCATTAAAAAATAAGAATAATTCAACAAACAGAGGGAACAATATGGACTTTTCAAAACAAAAAACAAAAAAAGTGGAAAAAGAAAAAAGGAACAAGTAAACAATGTACTTCTGCAAGCATTTTAACAAAAAATCCTTAGCCTCCATGGAAAGATGTTCAGGTATGGGAGGATGAGATTTGGTTGTCCCAATATGGAAGAGTGCGGCAAACTGAAAGAAAAAAACTTCATATTTTAGCCTGCAAACTGCGGAAGGACTTCGGTAATTTTGGTTAGACAATGCACATCAATCAAATAAATAAGATCCAGTAAGTGTCAATTGTGTACCTCCTGGAATTGTTGGCTCCATGGAGGCTTTCCTGTAGCCATCTCAATTACAGTACATCCAACACTCCATATATCAGCAGAGCTAGGGCATTAAATTTTGAAATTAATGAGCTACCAAGATAAGAGAATAGATAACAAAATCAAATGATACTATTTTACTTCTGATGGAGAAAGGGAATTAAGTAGATGCTTCTCACTTCATGGGAGCATAAAAATGCATTTCAAATCAAAGTAAAAAGCAAGTGATTTCCAGAAGTTTTTCATTTACTGCTCAAACAAATATCTTCTTAATAAAGATATAAAGAACAAAAGTCTAAATGACACTTGAACGAAAAAGAAAACCAGGGATTGTCGTTGTTGCTGGCATTAATGCTATGTCGAGTCGCTTCCAACAAACCAAAATGAACATTATTGTAGATGGTGACTAAATAACTCCCAGCAATTTTCCAAATAAAGGTAAATCTACCTCCGAACATTATTCTATATTTTTGAACTTAAGTTTTCCAGGCAGGAGAATCATAAAATTAGAGCAAAACTAATCATATATATATATATATATATATATATATATATATGTATGTATGTATGTATGTATATCTTAACTGTTATATTAAGCACATGATAATTTCCGCATTTTGGTATTCTCATTCTCATTTACACTATTAAGATGACCATCATCAAAACTAGTGTGCTTTGTTTTCAAAATATATTTCAGCCATTTAAACTAACAAAGAGAATATAAATTAGAAAAAGGCACACATTGATTTTACAACTTAAAGGAAAAATCCAATCTTCTAGTGAAAGGTAAGTACAAATAAACATATCATTAAGTATGGAATTGAACGTTTTCCTTACAAGCTATGCCCGGTCTGGAGAATAACTTCAGGAGCCATCCAATATGGAGTGCCCTTCATTGACTTTGCACCACTTATTGTAGCCTGTAGCAACATAGAAAACATAGCAGTGACACGTGGAATATTTCTATGGATGGCAAATTTTTTTTTTTTTCAATAAAATTGTTCATACCAACTTTACAACTTTCTTGGATGCACCAAAGTCTGCAAGTTTTATGCACCCCTTATTATCAACAAGTATGTTTGCCCCCTGAATGAAACATGAACATTATTAGATTAGGTTAGATTGAGGTATATAGGTTTCTTCTAAAGAAAGAAGTGAGAAGTACCTTAATATCCCTATGCATAATTCCATTCTCGTGAAGATATTCTAGTCCTAACAACAACTGTTTCGTATACATTCTAACAACCTGTTAAACCAATAATTTTGTGAAAACATCAGTACTTGGAGACAACCATGTTTGAAAATTCAAAACAATCAGTTACTACTTACAGACTCTGGAAAGGATCCAAATTTTCCTAATAGTGATGATATAGATCCTCCCGGAACAAACTCCAACAGAATATTCAGTGAATCATCTTCCCTAGCAGTTCCCAAATATCTCTAAAAGATAACAGTTATGGACAAATAAAAATGATCAGACAGTAAGCAACTGCAAACTTTTCCACAGAAATACGAAGATATAATACTCACAACAATATTTGGATGCGATAGATTCTTTAAAAGTTTCACTTCTTCCTCAAGTTCTTGAATATCTGCCTAAAATAAAAATTTAAAAGAGAACACAATTCAGTAAACCTATATGCCACGTTTCACTAACATACTTTGGCGAACTAAGACAGTGTTTGGCTAGGAACTTTCCGGAGGAAAATAATCAAATCAAGTTTAATTTACCACAAAAAAAAAATCAAGTTTAAAAAATTCAGCAATGAAACTAAATTTACGCATATGAAGGAAAAAACAAAAAGCAAAAGGATCACCTGTGTTTTCTCTTTTGAGGCACTACTCGCTGCAATTAAGACCTATAACGAAAAAAGATAAATAAAATCAGAACTAAATCCACAAGCATCCAGTGACAACGAGGGTAAGCAGTGAAATACCTGTTTAACAGCCAGGAGCTCTCCAGAGTCAAGATTCATCCCCATATAGACGCGACCAAACGCGCCACATCCGATCAACTCGCCTTTTCTCCACCGAATCGGCGGTGCATCTGTTTTCATGATCGGCGGCAGAGCTGGTACTGCCGGTTTTGAAAATAGACCTATTCTTGATTTGCGAATGCTGGAGCCGATCTTCTCCACCAACCCGTCGATTCCTCCTCCTCCTCCTTCTCCGTCGTCTCCCGTCGTCGACCGAAAAACCAAAGATCGCCGAACCCATCCGAAAATTTCTTGCATGTTAGAAATCGTGATTCGGATTTTAGATATTCCGTCTCTTTTTTAACGGCGTGCATGTATGGACAGCGAAGGCTAGGGTTCTGCGAAGCGCATAGTATTAGTGAAGTAATACTGAGCGGGAATGAAAGGGAGAGAAAAGAGAAATTTGAAGGAGGGAAAAGGAAGAGACCTAATTTTTCAAATATAAAGAAATGTAAGATAAAATGATAGGCCGTGGTGCCTGTTGAAGTTTGGGGGTATTAATGTAATTAGATCCGAGTTTGATTATGCTTTCGCATACGTGGCCACTCGTTGCTATGTTTTTTAACCAGTTGAAAAAGTTTCTTTGAAATTGGACCCAATATGACCGACCGTATGGCTACTATATAGTTTGAATAGAGGGAAATTAACGCGATTGATCACACGGAAGATCCATTTTCAAATTTAACTGTTATTCAAAATTCTTTTTAAACTTGATCAGAAACACCATTTTTTAACAAATTTATCTCTACGATGACAAAAAAAAACTTATGACTGATTAATAACTTTTAAATACAGTTTAATTCATATTTTCGAGTTTCGTATAAAAATATAATGCATTATTATTATTTTACTTATCAAAAATTGTGATATTAGTATGAATGGTTGTCATTCCCAACTTTGATCACACAGCTGATCAATAACAATTCAACTTATTTATTAACTGAGAGTTATCTTGTTTATTATTATCAAAATCGCGATTTTAAACAGTAAAATTAACGATTTTAATAAGAAAATGATTTTAATTTTAATTAAAATCGAAATCAGTAAAATAATAAAAATATTTGATTATTTTTGACCGATTTTGATTAATTTTAATCGATTTTGACCGATTTTATTTAATTTATAAAAATATTTTAAATATTTTATTATTTATATATTATTAAAAATTTTGTTTTTCGTTTCGTTTTTACGTTCTGATTTTAGAAAATAATTTTAATTAAAATCGCGATTTTGATAATTTTGATTGTTTGTGTTAGTTTTTTTTTTTTCTTTTTTGATATATGTGTGCGTGTAAACATATGCTAGAATGGGGCATCTAATTTTGCTTATGTCCTGCATCATATGGTACTGCCTTTCTAAAATAAAGACTTAACCTTAATCACCTCTAAGTTAATGTTGGCATCATGATTAAACTCTTTTTGCTTTTGTATCTAGTTATCTACATCTTCTTGGGTGTTTAGAGAATTATTGTTTTTCACATGTAGTTAGAGGTGTCAAACGGGCCAACCCGGCCCGGTCCGGCCCGGTCCACTACGGATTAATCTTAAACGGATCGGGCCGAGTTGGCCCGTTTATTATGCGGGTTGGTATATTCCGGTCCGCGGGCTAACGGGCCTAAACGGGCCGGCCCACGGACCAATATAAAATTAAAAATATATAAAATAAAAATATTAATTATTATTAAATATAATATAAAAATAAATTTATT
>JAVXUL010000010.1:5409305-5420935 GCA_035590515.1 Trichilia minutiflora | reverse complement strand
AAATATGTATTATTTTATTGATTTAATTTATAATTTAAATTGAATAAATTAAAATATTTTTTTATATAATTTTTTTAATTTAATAAACTGAATAAATTAAAAATTTTCTTTTACATAAAAGAAAATTTTTACTTAATAAATAGGTTTTGGATTAAAGTCTCAAGTACAAAATGGTACATAGTTCAACTGTATAATTTACATAAAATAATAAATCTTTATTTACAAACACATAAATTTTTATAATTAAATTATTTTTTATTTTAAAAATATAAAAATATAACAATAATATAATATTGCACTTCAGCTTAAATTAGAAGTACAATTGATTTTAATTGAATAAGCTAATATCTTACTTCATCTACATATTTATACTTGACTGTTAATAATTTCATAATGCAATAATTGTCAAAAAGAGTCGCCACAACTTTTCAATTTAAGCATACTTTTCTAAATGAAAAGAACACTGAATTAAATCTCCAGACATGGGTTTGTAATTGTTTGACCTCACCTACCCATTGTTATTCGGGGAACAAGAATTATATTTTGGAGACTTTGGGCAGAACCTTTTTGACAGGAAATTAAAACCATACCAAGAATTCGCATCCTGTAAATAAAAAAGGAAACATGCGAACAAATTATATGGGCGATCTGTTTTTGACACAGAATTAAACCATACAAAGAATTCCCATCCTATCCTGTGAATGAAATAGGAAACATGTGGACAAATAGTAGGGCGGCCCATAATTAAGCAAACATTGTGGGCATCTCAACAGCTTCTTGTTCTTTCGACCACATGCAAAGTAATCATATTTTATAACATTTGTGGATTCTTTTAACATGAAATGGATTAATAATTAGTGATGATTCGTTTTGTATGCACAATTTGAATATTTGTTTTCTCTATTGAAAATAACGAAGGAGGAGGATATATATAGATACGTTGCATGATTGTTAAGAGTGGAATGAGATAGAATTAAGGAGAGGGTAATCAGAAAACACGAAAAACATGAAAACAATTCACAATATTTTACCCATATTATTCATCACATCTAGATCCCATTGGTGAACAGGTCTGTTTGATTTTAATATTTATTTTAACGTTTCAATTTTGAGGAATAAAAAATTTGGATTTGCTCTAAATCTTTTTTTTTCTAAAGTAGAAGAAAATTGACAAAAGATTTGGTGGGGTGGGGCACATGCTACTTGAATTATATGAAAATAGACCAAATTCATTATCAAATCATTTCTTTCCAATTTATCTATTTTATTAAGAGTAATACCACTCATTTCAAATTTTTTATATTAAATAAAATGACACGCATTTATAAGATAATGAAAAAATATAATAAATAACTGTGAATTTATTTATATCCAATTAATACATATCATCTCATTTAAAATAAATTTTCAAACATCTTAAAACTAAAAAAAAAATAAAAATTATAGTATAAACAAAATATCATGTTTTTTAGTCCTCAAACAAAATGATAACTATAACTAACAAAGAGAATATTGGGTAATTAATAGTACGAAAATGTTAAAAATTAATTAAAACAAGTGAAATCTATTAAAAGTAGTGTTTTTAAACGTTTTTTTATAATTTTATTTTGAAAATCAAATGAAAACTAACTATATCAAATATGCCTCGAATTTGTCTTGTCTTAGCGGAATATACCACTCAGATTGTTTTACATAGAAAATTTTACACAATTATCTTAACTTATAGGCTTTCTGCTCAGGAGTTAGGCCAACTACCATAAGAAAGAATTGGGTAGTTGAAATTTGCAACTAAAAATAAATAAAGAACAGATGGAGAAAGAAACACATCATAAATAGTATGCTTATAAATGTTACATTTTTGACTTAATTTGAAAAAAAAATGCTAGGTTTGAAAAAAAATGATATTACACTCTCTTTATACAAAATTAGGTGGCAAATTTGTATCTTCATCACACACACACACACACAATTTCCTTTTTCTTTTCTTTTTATAAATTTGCATGTTAATTAGTATAAATAATTTATTTAAAAGTTCGTATCTTTAAAATATATTTGGTAACTTTTACTTTTAATTAATATATTTACTAACGCTATTAAAATTTACAAACTAGTAATTCTAATACACACCACATTAGCACAGTCTCAAACAATGCAGAGATCTTAAAATTAATTGTTACCATCTGATTCTAATTTCATAAACAAGCAAGGTGATGCCACGAATTCTGGTAGAGATTATATTTACAAGTGTCTTGCCACCAATTAAATAAACAATTAACAGAAAATAGAATAAGCAAAATATGTGATTCAAAGGCCCAAAACACAGATGAATACAAATATCGAGAAGCAAAAAAAAATTTAGCTAACTGGGTATTCTTTTAGTTTTCTGTCAAATTTGTCGTTGATCAATAGAGGATTTCATCTGTCAAATTCTTTTAGTTTTCTTAGAAGAACCAGAATGTTATTTCCTAATCATAAACACAAAAATCCCGAACAGACTCAAAATCTAGCCATGAACAAATAAAGATGTAAAAGCCACAACCAAGAAAAGTATCATATTCAAAACTGTTAACTAAGGGCATGCTTGTAATGGCTGCAGATTATCCCAAAAACACACCAACCCCGAAACCAATTCTAGTCCTAGGCATGTCCAAATAAAGATTTAAAAGCCAGATCTAGGAAAAGGTGACCATTTTGCATCAGGGATATTGTTTTACAATTCAGCAAGGCGAAATCACAAAATGTACATTCCTGATTTATATTTATTTAGTATACTCCCAGCTTTTAGGCACAAATTCAGAAAATAATTATATTTCTCTGTTCCAAAATCCTCAATAACATACAATCGCTTAACTCCAAAAAAAAAAAAAAAAAAGCATGCAAAGACGCTGCCTATATAAAATTTCTCCACTGAATCACATGAGCAAAGCAGCACAGAAGGATGTTGTGCGGCTATTCATGCAGATACGGCAAAGTGACCACTATAAATTATTAAAATATCATCTCTTATCAAAAATAAAATTACATACATTAACACTCCCAATGGAACAGGATAATTAATTCCACTAGGTTTTAATACAGATACAGGTAAGGTACGTACATTTACTTTCCCGTGAATGCCAACCTTAGAAGCTCTTCCTTAGCAGATGATGCTTTTCCTCCTACAGCCGCCTGACGCATAATCTCTGCAATTGGCATTTTCCATGTCAAACCTCTAAGATAGCTTATAATGAAAGACATCAATCTCATCTGAAAGTGAATAAAACAAAAGTATAATAAAAATACGGGTTTCCAGTTAGTCTACATCTGTTGCAGATATTTTACATGCACATAGAATGGAAAATTAATTGTCTCTAAAGACCACACACCAATTTTTTTTTTTTTTCACAATTGAGATACCAAATTGTTTTCACATTTGTATTTGAAAAGCTGAACAAGCCTAGTTCAAACTTGATTAGAATATCTTTTAAATAGAGTGTTTTTAAGCAAACTAACTTTGAAATGATGTGCAGTATATCCAAGTAGATTGCACAAAAAATTAATGAGGTTTACTGAGAAAAGGATCTCTTAGATCATTAGGTCCAACAAAGACATCAAAATGAGAACAATGAAGATTTGAGATCAGAGAAGACAATCAAAACTTGCCTCGATTTCTTTCAAGCTCTTCGTCAAGCTCTTCTTTCCATTTCCGCTGCCTCTCTGTGAAGCTCATACTACAAGAACAATCATTGTAATTCTCAAGCTATAGATAGGGTAGAGACAGATAAATTTATTAGAAATAATCTAAAATGAACATCAAAAGTCAATTTACAAACCTAGGACTAATTCTTTCTTTCTGAGCATTCAGAAGAAGCTCTTTCCAGCCGTTAAGCTGAGGCGGATGAATTTCCTGCAAAGCTTGATCCTGAATGCTACTAACGTTTGATACACGATCCTTTTGATACTGAGGGCTAGCAGTGTCGGCAGGCCCTAGAATAGCTGCAGAGAGTCTTCTACTTGGTAATCGCTTAGGGGACCTACTTTTAGGAGGTAAGTTCGGAAAATTTTCACCATTTACAATTCCTATAGCACTCGGATGGCCATTTGCATTCAATGTGCTGTAAAACTCTTCATATAAAGGTGTTTGCAGCTTCTTTAGATCTAGAGCCTAATGAAGGTTTACAAACAAATTTCACAATCATAATATTTCAGAGTGAATGTTAAATTTGTTTTCTCTGATACTTCTTGTTACTTCAGATTCTCTTTGCTGTAATAATATCCATTGTACAAATTTCATCATCATAGTGTTTCAGATAAATTTGGATCCTTCTCGTTAAATTATTTAAGTTATCAAGAACAAATCATGCAAGGATTCAATTATCCATCTATCTATCTATCTATCTAAAAAAGAAAGAGAAGAAAAATATGAACAGAAAAAGCACCTTCTCCTCCAGGAATGCTCTTATTTTTGATTCCATAACTTCATAATCATCCTCAGCTGCTGAAGAACCACAGGGAAAAGAGAATTCATTCTCTCCCTTACTCAATACTTCAGTGCTTCTAGCAGCTTCACATGTTGCTTGTCCAGAAGTTGTATTCATTCTATTTGTCTTTACCTCTGGACTTTCATCAAACTTGCATGGCCAGTCATCGTTGGGCTCACACATAGGATTAAAACTCTGATTCAAATAAACAATTCAGCCAGTTGCTATGCAAGGTACACCATAAAATATGAACCACACGAACTTCAAAATCGATTCTCACCTTATTTAAACCTGCAGATACCAAGGCAGAGTTGAAATTTACCGATGCTCTAATTCCAAAATCATCTTTGTCATCTATCTGGCACATGTCATCGTCACAATTACCTGCCCCCCAGTTGGATCCTGCTGATAAATGCTCAGGATACACAGTTGAGCACCTGAAACTACCTATTTCGCATAAATCCTTCAAACCTGAGCAGGCTGACCGCCTGATCGAAGAATTCAAACTGTAACATCAAGATTCAGATACAATCAATGATTAAAAAAAAAAAAGATCATGAGAGGTCAGACTTTCACGAAATGAAACACTTACGAGTTCCTTATATTCAAACCTGGTGTTGCCATCGAATTTCCAGACTCCTGAAAATAAAGGAATAAAAGTACTAAGATTGGTAGGAAAATGGTTAGAAGAACAACTAAGTTCACTAAAGTTAGACTTACCATGACTGAGTTACGGAATACTGGATGAGGATCCTGATACTTCCCCGTGACAAATGGATGCTGCAAATGCTCAGCAAAAGACATTACAGGTGAAAAACTACCCTTCATACATGTCTGTATAAAACTGAGGCAGCTTTTTATAACGAGTTGGTAAGCAAAATAATGCAAAGCTCAAAATTACCTGCAGCAGATCTGATGCTGTGGGCCTTAAATCTGGCTCCCTGCCACCACATATTGATGCAAATAAGAGTTGACAGCAAATAAAATCATCACAATGCAAAATTCGTTAAATAAGAAGACTTCAACAAAAAGAAGGATCAATACGGACTTTACAAAAACAAAAAAAGTGGCAAAAGAAAAAATGGAACAAGTGAACAATGTACTTCTGCAGGCATTTTAACAGAAAATCTTTCGCCTCCATGGAAAGATGTTCAGGTATGGGAGGATGAGATTTAGTTGTCCCAATATGGAAGAGAGCAGCAACCTGAAAGAAAGAAACTTCATATTTTAGCCTGCAAACTACAGAAAAACTTTGGTAATTTTGGTTCGACATTCCACATTAATCAAATTAATAAGATTTAATAAGTGTCAATTGTGTACCTCCTGGAACTGTTGACTCCATGGAGGCTTTCCTGTAGCCATCTCAATCACAGTACATCCAACACTCCATATATCAGCAGAGCTAGGGCATTACATTTTGAAACTAATGAGCTACCAAGGTATAGAGAACAAAAGCAAATGATACTATTTTACTTCTGATGGAGAAAGCGCATTAAGTAAATGCTTCTCACTTCATAGGAGCATAGAAATGCGTTTTAAATCAAAGAAAAAGGCAAGAGATTTCCGGAGGTTTTTCATTTACTGCTCAAACAAATATTTTCTTAACAAAAGATATAAAGAACAAAAGTCTAAATGAGACTTAAACAGAAAGAAAGCCGCATGTCACTGTTGCTGGCATTAACCCTACCTTGAGTTGCATCCAATAAACCAGAACAAACATTATTGCAGATGGTGACTAAATAACTCCCAGGAATTTTTCAAAGAAAGGTAAATTCACCTCCCAATATTATTCTATATTTTTCTGCATTTTGCTATTCTCATTCTCATTTACACCATTAAGATGACCATCGTCAAAACTAGTGTGCCTTCTTCTCAAAATATATTTCAGCCGTTTAAACTAACAAAGAGAATATTCAAAACAGAAAAGGACACAATTGATTTACAACTTAAATGGAAAAATACAATCTTCTAGTGAAAAGCAAGTACAAATAAACATATCTATAAGCATGAAGCTGAATGGTTTCCTTACAAGCTATGCCCAGTCTGGAGAATAACTTCAGGAGCCATCCAATATGGAGTACCCTTCATTGACTTTGCACCATTTATTGTAGCCTGTAGCAACATAGAAAGCAGAGTACTGACACAGAGAACATTTTCTATGGATGACAAAAAAGTAGCGTTTTCCTTTTTTTTTTTTAAATAAAAATAGTTCATACCAACTTTACAACTTTCTTGGATGCACCAAAGTCCGCAAGTTTTATGCACCCCTTATTATCAACAAGTATGTTTGCCCCCTGAATGAAATATGAACGTTAGTAGATTAGCTTAGAGAAAGGAACATAGGTTTCTTCTAAAGAAAGCAGTGAGACGTACCTTAATGTCCCTATGCATAATTCCATTCTTGTGAAGATATTCTAGTCCTAATAACAGCTGTTTTGCATACATTCTAACAACCTGTAACCAATGATTTTGAGAAAACATCAGCACTTGGAGACAACCATTTTTAAAAATTCAAAACAATCTATTACCACTTACAGACTCAGGAAAGGATCCAAATTTTCCTAATAGTGACGATATAGATCCACCCGGAACAAATTCCAACAGAATATTCAGTGAATCATCCTCCCTAGCAGTTCCCAAATATCTCTAAGAAATAACAGTTACGAAAAATAAATATGATCAGACAGTAAGCAACTCAACATTTCCAGAGAAATACGAAGATATGATACTCACAACAATATTTGGATGCGATAGATTCTTTAAAAGCTTCACTTCTTCCTCAAGTTCTTGAATATGTGCCTAACATAAAAATTTTAAAGAGAACACAATTCAATAAACCTGCAGCCCACGTTTCTATAACATATTTTGGCTAACTAAGACGGTGTTTGGTTCGTAAGTTTCCTGAGGAAAATTATCAAATCAAGTTTAATTTACCGCACAAAAATTCAAGTTTTAAAAATTTAATCATACAAAATTCAGCAACGAAACTAAATTTATGCATTTTGAAGGGAAAAAAAAAGCAAAAGGATCACCTGTGTTTTCTCTTTTGAGGCACTGCTTGCTGCAATTAAGACCTATAACGGAAAAAGATAAATAAAATCAGAACTAAATCCACAAACAATCCGGTGACAACTTGTAAGCAGTGAGTAACCTGTTTAACAGCCAGGAGCTCTCCAGAGTCAAGATTCATCCCCATATAGACGCGACCAAACGCGCCACATCCAATCAACTCCCCTTTTCTCCACCGAATCGGCGGCGCATCTGTTTTCGAGATCGGCGGCAGAGCCGGCACTGCCGGTTTTGAAAATAGACCAATTCTTGATCTGCGAATGCTGGTGCCGATCTTCTCCACCAAGCCACCGATTCCTCCTCCATCGTCTCCCGTCGTCGATCGGAAAACCAAAGATCGCCGAACCGATCCGAAAATTTCTTGCATGCTAGAATTCGTGCTTCGGATTTTATATTGCGTCTCTTTTTTAACGGTGGATGTGTATGGATAGCGAAGGTTAGGGTTCTGCGAAGTGCATAGTTTTAGTGAAGTAATTCTGAGGGAGAATAAAAGAGAGAGAAAAGGAAGTTTGAAGGAGGGAAAAGGAAGAGATTTAATTTTTCAAATATAAAAAAATGTAAGATAAAATGATATGTTGTGTCGCCCGTTGAAGCTTGGGGGTATTAATGTAATTATGTAAGAGTTTGAATATGTTTTCACATACGTGGCCCCTCGTTGCTATTTTTTTTAACCAAGGAAAACGGGATTTTCAAATCGGACCCAATGTGACCGACGGTATTTCTAATTTAAATATAATTTTCTAAAATTTAGTTTGAATATAATTTTTTACTGGAAAAAAAGAGAGAGAGGGGTATAGTAGTTTTCTAAAATCTAATTTAAATTTAAAAATAAAAAATTTTAAATTATATTTTTACTTCTTCGAATAAATTAAAGTAAAAATATAATTTAAAATTTCGGAATTTGATCTAAATAGAAAGTATTTTTTATTTTAAAATTTAAATTAGATTTTAGTTCATTTTTTATTGTTTACCTTAATTAATTAATTAATTTTAAATCTAGTGGTATTATACCAAATAAATATTTGCATTCCTAAAATTCAAATTTAATGAAAAAAGATATGAAGCATGATTTGGGTAAGAGGCAATTGCCAAAATTGATTGGAAATATAAATGTTGAAACAAAGGGAAGAGGACAAATACAAATAACGGACAACCCAGTCGCTTGACGGATATCCAATCCACCCGATTAATAACGGCACCACACCAAAGAGAACACACCGTTAGTCCACGCCGTTAAAGAAGAGGAAGGAAGTCAAGTCTCCGATTCCGACAAGATACAATCAGTTGAGTTCGGTTGTTTCTTCGTTCTATAGCTTGCCCCACCACCTTTCTTAGCTCAACTTCTCACAACTCCGCATGCCCAAATCGCCTAAATTCATGGATATTTAGTTTGGCTTTCTGTTCATTTGAGCTGTAAATTCTATTGGCAGATGGGATTTGATCTTGAATCTTTGTCAGAGGCAACATCAGGAGCCATTGGAGCTCTGGTTAGCACCACCATTTTGTACCCTCTTGATACTTGCAAGACGAAATACCAAGCTGAATTTAGAGCTCACCATCAGCAGAAGTACAGGTTTGTTTGTTTGTTTGTTTGTTTAGTCCCACATCTGCTTGATATTTTAGATATTCTGATTGCGTTTTTTTATTTGTTATGTTAGCTTTTCTGGATCTGTTTCAAAAGTTCTTTTTTCTGGTTCTTACACGTTATTTGCTCGTACATGAATCTTAACAGCTATTTGGCGTATGCTTATTTTTTAGTTCTTATTATTCTTAAACTGAAGTGTTTTTTTTTTGGTTGAATATTTAATTTATCTAAGATGTGAATATGTTGACTAAGAGAGGAATTGAATTTGAATTTCTCTATACTGTAATCTTTTGGTCTAGTCAGTTAGCTTATTTGATTGAATGGCATAATAATGACTCTGTTCATAATGGTTCATAATCTATATATAAAACCTTATGAAGCAGGTTTTATTGCAAATTTCATGAAGCTAAATTGCCTTCGGAGTATTCACATCAAAAACTCCTTGCAAATACAACCTATAACGTGCTTAATTTGAACTGGTAGTCAAGTAACCTACTGGATAATTAATTCATGTAAGATTAAAGCTTGAAAATTGAATCGGTTGAAGAGTTAGCTCTGAAATAAGGCTATTTAACTTATCCGCTCTGTTTTACTCAGGAACATTTCTGACGTTTTTTGGGAAGCAATTACTACACATCAGGTTCTTTCATTGTATCAGGGACTGGGGACGAAGAATCTGCAGTCATTTATTTCACAATTCATCTACTTCTATGGGTACAGCTTCTTCAAGAGGCTGTACATAGAGAAAAGTGGTAACAAGAGCATTGGTACTAGAGCAAATTTGGTTGTTGCTGCAGCTGCTGGGGCTTGTACTATCATAGTGACACAGGTGAGTGAGTGATATTTTGAAGCTTTTCTAATTGTTGACAGTGACAAGTTCCTTTTCTATGACATTAATTTTAGTGGAATCTTTATATCTATGGTTCTGTTTGAGAAATTGAAACTATGTAGATCAATTTAGCAACCAACAGTTGCTATATCTGGGAAAGTGCTTCTCAAGTCCTCTGATTGAGGTGCTGATTAAACATGACACGGGAAGCAAGTGCACAATCCCATGAAATCCTAGAAAAGAAATATATAGATTCTCTACTAGTAGGTTACTTTTGGATTCATGAATTCAGAGCAAAGTATATGGATTTGCTTGAATGAGTTTCAAATGGGATAGAACTTTTGATTTTGCTTTGACTGATAAACTATGGATTATAAATACCTGTTGCATATCTGGAATTTCAAGCACCTTTTACAGAATAGGTTCTTGTATAGTTTTGCGTTCCTCTCCTCTTTTCTTAGTGCAAATACTATTTTTAATAAAACTTTCATGTCATCATTCACACCAAGTGAGCGAAACCTCATATTCTTCAGACTTCTGTCATATCCTTAAATCAAAACACAGCATCAGAAATAATACATGTTTTGTCTCTAGGTCATAACCTTTTTTCCCTCAATGCCCGTAGGTTCCAGCTCCTATTTCTAATATTGGGTTCTCTCCTCTAACTTGAATATTCTTTCAGCCCTTGGATACAGCATCCTCGAGGATGCAGACAAGTGAGTTTGGAAAATCCAAAGGACTTTGGAAAAGCCTTTCAGAGACAACTTGGAGTGAGGCATTTGACGGTCTTGGCATATCTCTTCTCCTGACATCAAACCCATCAATCCAGGTATTTGAATCTTCTGTTTGTTCAATAGTTTGTATGAGTGGCTAGTTTATAGTATAATTGGTTTAATTCATATTTTATAAGATATTGGAGGTTGTCTTAGCACTACCATGATTTTGCTGTGTGAATCTGCAATGTAATTTAAGACAAAAAGATTTATGAAAAAAATTTTATTTGAACAAAACCTGTGTAGACCTACAACAGGTTTATTAGTATAGGAGACTGAAGGGTAACACCCTAGCAAAAATAAAAATAAAAGAACAAAACTGAGACAATAGGATAGCAGCTATGTCCTAAAGGCAAAGCTCTAAATGTGAAGCAAAAATAGCACAGGAAGTAAACGTCAAGAATCATTGTCCTTCCTTAAACTATGCTAAAACTTTGTAGCTGCTATTTCAATATTTACTCTATACTTTCTTTTTGCTTCTAGAAATTTTGGTTTTGCATAGATTACCTTGCAAAACTTGAAGTGTGCTGAAACTCGAAGATTTGTGTTGCACAGTATACCGTATTTGATCAGTTGAAGCAAAGACTACTAAAGAGACGACTCAAGAGAGAAACTGGCACAGAGTCATCTCCTGAAGCACTTTCTGCCTTTTCTGCCTTTTTATTGGGTGCACTCTCAAAGTGTGTAGCAACCTTCTTGACTTATCCAGCTATCAGGTAGATAGTTTTCAATCACTCTCGTCTCAAATTTCATTGCTCATTACGCATCTGCAGATTGCTTTTGAAATTCATTTGAATGAATTTTTCGTTTCTTTTGCAAAAAATTCAGCAATGTATTATCAGTATTGCATGTTGAAAAGATGGATATAGAATACCTCTTTTATCCCCGTCGTGTATGGCTCCTACATTGACAAA
>JAVXUL010000010.1:5361218-5394228 GCA_035590515.1 Trichilia minutiflora | reverse complement strand
GGAGAGAGTTAATCATACTTTGAAGTGTAAAATGATAAATTTAACCTTAATACACATACACTTTTATGTACTCATCATGAACAGTAACCAGAGTTACTGTTCTGGCAGGCACGTGGGGTCCGCATATCAAAATTATGGAATCGAGCTAAAATGCATCATCCTAGGTGTAATGTGGGTTCTTGGTGGTGGAGGTTTAGTAATCGGTAGTGTAGCGTGAGTTTTCCTCGAATTTGCGTATTTTTCTGAGTGTAGAAAATCAAGGTTGCATACATTCCTCACATTCGAGTCTCGTTTATAAGTTAGAATGAGTATTGATGGGGTTTTGATATCTATGTATAGGCTCAGATAGCGAGGAGTTGGAATGCGACCTGAGCGAGGAACTCTAGGGAGTGCGTGCCCTCCCTAACTTGTGAGTGGATCCTTTTTATGTTTTTACTGCTTTAAATGATTTCTTATGCTTATATATATATATGTTTAATAAATGCCGATATCGAAGATTTATGCTTCGTTTTATATATGTTTGAATATTTCCCAAAAAACTTATATTTTTATGTTATAGGAAGTTAGTAAAGATATGTGTTTCATGTGGAGGCGGAGTAATGACATTGTGTGGTGGTCGGGAGGGCCCCTTGATTGTGGCAGAATCTTTGTAGGAAAAATATTTTATAATTCGATATGTTGTACTTTGATGATAGTTTTATGTTTGATGTATGGTGGTTTGGCCAGTGGACCCAGTTTTAAAATTGTATATGATTTGTGGTCTTTGAATCTGTTGCTTGTTTAGTAGGTTTTGATAAGGATTTTATGTTAAATTTATGAGAATGGCCAGGGGGCCAGGATTCATGATTTTGTTTTATGATTTCTGATGATTTGGCCAGTGGGCCATATTTCTATGATTTGTAATGATGTTTTGGCTGATGAGCCATATTTTGTGGGTTGCATTTGATGATAGGCCAGTTGGACAGGTTTTGGTTTCTGTTATATGATGATACGATCGGTGAGCCAGGATTTATGTTTGTTTTTTGATTTGTGATTATACGGCCTGAGGGCCGGGTTTTTTTATTATATTTTGGTATTATGTTTTATGTTAGTATTTTGGTGATGTGGCTGAGAGGGCCCAGTTGTTGTTGGCCATGATAGCCCGTGTGATATCTGTAGCTACAGATGAGGTAGTCTGGGGAGAGTTCACTGTGATGTGAGCCCCAGGTGAGTGTGATATGAGGTAGCCTAGGACGGACCCAGGTAGAGGCCGTCTAGGTGAGTGGTTTAAAGTAGCCTAGCACGGACCTAGTAAGAGGTCGTCTAGGTGAGTGTTTTATGAGGTACCCTGGGGGAGAGTTTACTGGTATGTGAACCCCAGGTGAGTGTTGTATAATAGCCTGGCACGGACCTGGATATAGGCCGTCTAGGTGAGTGATGTGAAGTAGCCTGGGAGAGGACCACAAGGTGACCGCCTAGGTGAGTGAGTACCAGATCGGGATATGTGATAGTCCATCTGGAGCTTGACGTAAAGTAGCCTGAAGATGGATCTCGAGGAGACCACCCAGGTGATTATGTGCCAGATAGTGGATTATCTGGAGCTGTACATTTGTAGAGGATAGTCACGAGCATCACCATGTGACTACTTAACAGCCAACATCAGTGGTGGGCTTATTTTCTAACTAAACTATGCATTGCTTTAGTTTCTGCATTTAAAAATATACTTTTGAAGCAGCATGTTTTATCTGCATATAAAACCCACTGATGGTTCGGGATTACGCCTGATCAATGTGATTACCGAAAGGTTGGCTATGCCCGATGATTTGCTCAGTACTTTATGGGTTTTGATTTAAAAATAAAAAAGATATTTTAAACGTACTTTCCTTGCAGAGTTGTATGTGAATAAATATTCCTTAGTAATAATGATGATGTTTATATTTCTTATTATTATGCTTTGCTATTTAGTTTTATTATTTTTATCCTTTTTATTTCCTCACTGAGTATACGTTAGTATGCTCACCTTTTTCCCCCACTCACAGGTTTAGCGTAACGGTAGCGTGGATGGTGGTGATCGTATCGAAAGCGAATATCGTAGGTATTGATCCTGTACTTGACTCACTCTCTCTACATTGAGTCCATTGGGAGCGTCATTTATTTCTTCTTGTTTCTTAATGTATTCTGGATTGTAGACCTTTGAGGAAAATGTAATATGACAATTTGAAATGAAATATATTTATTATTATTGTATTATAATTAATTTGGTAAATGATGTATGATTTTACTTGGATGGATTTGATGATTGAAATTTTGAAGTGTTTGAGTTGTTTTTGACTGAGGAGTAGTTTGGGGGTTTGGAAGAAATTTTATGGGAAGTGTTTTATATTTGTTTATGATTTCAGCCTTACAGGTTCTTAGTGAGCGTTCTGAACCTAAGGAATGCTTATTAGGAATCTGTGACAGTTGTCACAGGTGGGATCCCCGGGTCAGGATGTGATATAAAAAATATTGGATGGTTGTGTATTTAGATAAATTTTGAATTTGTGGTTATATTTGAATTTAATTTGAAAATAGATTTTAGATAGTGCGTATCTTTGAGATGTGTTCTAATATAATAGAATGCATCTTTTAGATTTACGGTGATTATCACGTAGTCAATTTCTAGGATCGAGACTTGACATAATTTCTAAAAATTAAATTTAAACTATTTTTATTTTATATTCATAAAAAATTATAAATTTATTTTTATTTTATAATTTAAATTTATAAATATTTTATTTTATTTTTATTTAAAAATATATAGTCGTTCAATAATTTAAATAAAAATATTTTATTTATTTTTTAAAAGAAAAATAAAATATTTTTTTATAAATTTAAATTATAAAATATAAATAAATTCAAAAATTTTATGAATATAAAATAAAAATAGTTTAAATTTAATTTTTAAAAACTTAAAATTAAATTATAAATTTTTCGTATAAAATATTATAAAATAAATAAATTTAATTTATAATTTTATATTTGTATTTGATAATTTTTTTAATGCTTATAAATATAAAATTAAAAATTAAAAAATTTTAATATAAAGTATTATAGTTGTTTGTTAATTTAAATAAAATATTTAAAATTTTATTTAATTTTTTAAAATAAAAATAAAATAATTTTTTTATAAATTTAAATTATAAAATAAAAATAACTTCATAATTTTTTATGAATGTAAAACAAAAATATTTTAAACTTAATTTATAATTTTTTTTAGTATAAAGAATTAAAATTATAAATAAAATTAAAATAATTGTTAAAAAATCAATTATTTTCTTTTAAAGATTAGTATAATAAAAATTAAGAATTTATACAATAAAAGTTTATAATTTTATCTTTATTGAAAGAAATTTTTATTAATTTATTAAATTATAAGGGATATTATCACAAATATACTCTTTTTTTTGTTTGAAAACCCGAAAACTTCGATCGCCAGCCAACGTCTCGAGAGACTCCGTCAGGGAGACCCAGACCCTCAACTGCCCTTGAACAGCATCACCGGGATGAGGCTCAAGCCCTTAACCAAACAGGCGCCCAACTCTGCCTTCTGACAGGCGATATCAAACGACCAGATAAAATTGGGGTTGCATTAAACTCTTATACCTGAGTATACTCCTAGAAGTTTGAACCCATGACTAACACAAATGTCCCCCAATATAAAAGCATTAGACTATACCTAACGGTTGCATCACAAATATACTCACAAAGGGATAAGTAGTATATAAGAAAATTATAGAGATATTTGTTGTAAATTTTTTGAAAGGAGGTAAATAACATTTAAGAAAATTTTAGGGAGTATTTATTATTCTTCTCATGCTATTTTATGTTCGGTGTAGTACAACATTGGCTTTAGATTAGATTGATTTAGTTTCTAACCATTAAATTAATTTACACAAAAAATTAATTAAAAATATAAATAACAACTTTAATTCAATTATAAATTAATATGAATTTTTATTATATTATAAAATATATATGTTACATTATTAATTTTATATTATTAACTATTTAATAAAAATAAATAATTAATTAGTAAAATAAATAATTTGTATTATTTTATTATTTTATATTAATCATAAAAGTATCTTTATTATTTATGAAATTTTATATTGTAGAACGTTAGTTATTAGGTATTTATACTATAAATTATAATATTTAATTTTTATATTATTATTTATAATAATTATAAATTTTGTTTGTAATTAAAAAAATAAATTTAGGTTAGAGAAACTACAAATACCTCCTATACTTTTAAGAAATTATGGACACCCCCTACCTTTTTTTTTTTTCGTAACAATTATCTCTAAAATTTGAAATTGATGATAAATACTTTTATAATTTTAGAAAATTATAAATATTTCTTACTTTTTTTATGATAAATACCCCTAAGATTTAAAATTAATGATAAATATTCTTACATTATCATTCTATTAGTTAATTTATCTTTTTTTGTATAATTATTATTATACTCCTAAAATTGGAAGCATGTTTTTATAAAATTTAAGAATATAATAATGATAATTATATCATAAAATAAGATAAATTAACTGAAGAATGATATTATAAGAAGTATTTATTACATTTTAGCAATAACATGAATATATTAAATATTAATATTTGAATTTATTTAAATTTAATTATTATTACTATTTATTTATATTTTCATGTTTTATTAATTTTTTATAGTACAAATCTAGTCTAAATTTTTTTAGATTACCCCTAAACCTATTCATTTTGTATTTGCATGCGAATCTTTTTAAATCTTTTTAAATTTTATTATATTCGTATTTTAATTAAATACAATATGATTTTTTTTAGTACAATTCAAATCCCAATAATTTTATCACTCTTATTTTAATCCAATACTTATGCAGATGCCAAACAAGGCTTAAATTTATTAATTCAACTCAATGTTTAAACAATCGACACCATCATCTCTTTGTATTTCAGAGTCTTTAGTTTCAACAGCTGTGCTTTAGCAAGTTAATTGGGTCAAACAACGTTTTTGTCTTATAAAATCAACTCAAAATTTACCCTAAAAAAATAAAAGAACTCAATGTCTAACGAGACAATGACCAGCATTTCTTAAGACTCCATCGCTCGTCTTAAATTAGTGTTTGGCAAGTAAATAGTATTTTTATAAGTTTTTAATATGAAATTTATCAAATAAATAATGAAAAAATATAAAGAACATGTTTAGTATCAGAGTATTATGACTACACAGTTAATTGAGTTATTACGTGATAAAAGTTAAAATAGTAAATATTTATTAAATTATAAGTGGATCTGTAATATGGGTAAATTATTAATTTTTTTTGTTATAATACTCATTATTATACTATTTTTTAATTTTTTAAATTAACCAATATTCATGCATTTTAATTCTACTCTCATTAATTATAAGATTTGGGTATAACTTTTATGGATAAAGTTGAAAAGTAAGAGTGTATTAAGTAATTTTTACAAAGATTAGAGATTGAGAAGACGTGTGATTTGGATTCACGTCCTTGAATTTAATTTTAATTAATCACTTCTAATTTAAATAAGATATTTAAATAATAATATATTCAGTTAGTATTTTTCAAAGATTAATCGAACAAAATTCGTGATTGAGATGATACTAAAATACTCCGCATAAAGTTATAAGTAAAAAAAAGAAGAAAAATAATAATTCACCCTACTAAATATATTTTTAAAAAAGCCAAAGATAATAGAATTATTTATTATATTTTTTTAACTATCGCACACTCTTCAAATATTAATTTATAATTTAAAAATAAAATATTTTTTTAAAAAAATATTTACATATCATCTATGGATTGGTTCAAATAGAATGGATTGTTGTTATATTATGTGAGTTAGGCTTATAAGTTTGATTTGTAACTCTTATCATTTAAGTGCAAGTATTAGATGATGGTATATTTAGCTAAGCTTATGTGGAAGATTAATTTAATAAAATTAGCCTAATTAACATGATTAGAATTCCCAAATTTAAAAAAAAAAAAAGTTTACTTACCTTTCAAAAATTACAAAAGACAAAATCGCACACCCCACTTTCAAATCCCCTTGTCTGTGTTTCTGTTTCCACTCGAAATAAAATCTAACGCAGCTCCGGTTAGAATGTTCCTTGATTCGTAATTACAAACAAACTGAGTACTTAGTTGTAATTGTAATATCCCCTCGGAAAACCACAGAGAACCACGAGCACAGAAAAATTGGTGGCTGCGATTAAATATGGATAACGTGGCCCAATCTTCCAATAGCACGCTTGCATGCATTCTATGAGAGCGAATTCTCCGTCTCCCTCTTGCAGGTATTTTAACATGCGAGTTATTCGTTCATTCGAATTACGATTTTCTCCTTAAGTTTCCAAGAAAATGGCGTTGTCTGCCGATAGCCGGCTCTCCCTATCAGCCGCAAGCCTGCTGCGGGGCGCGACGGGATTGGCAGTAGGAAGCAGGAACTGGAGGCTTGTCAAGTTTTGTAATGGAGAATTTATGGGCAAAAAGCTCAATGTGAATACTACAAAACTTCGAAACGAGGCTCGCGGTAGTAAGGCTCCGAAGCAACAAGTTCGCATGTCTCTTACTGCTAACATAGCAGGCGAGTCCAAGGTCAGCTATGCTCCGTTTTCAAATGAATTCTTGCAGGGAATGTAGAGCGAAGGAAGTGACGTCGTTTATTGCAGAAGGCTTAGCATTAATCTTTCCAGTGAGAAATGAACTTGTCAGCTTTTTCAATAATTTAACTGAAGCTTTTATCCGAACCTAATCAATGATGAAATACAACACGGTTTTTTTTTAACGAACTACTCGTCGTCGCGTTATAAATTTTTCACCACTCGATTTATCATGGAATAATTTTGCTTGTAGTTAAGAGACTTGGAGATGGAAAAGAAAAACGCACGTACAGTTGTTGCCGTCATTCTGGGAGGAGGAGCTGGGACCCGTCTCTTCCCCCTCACTAAGCGCCGTGCTAAGCCTGCTGTAAGTCTTTAGTTAGCTCTTTCTCCCAACCCACAACATGAACTTCAATCACTATGCAATCAGTAGTCAAAGAAAGTTCCTACTATTTGAAAGCACTTTTGAGAATGCCAAAAACACTCTTAAAAGCACTTATTTGGTTTTCTTTACTTCGATTCTCCACAAGTTAATTAGCACGGAGACAGCTGAGTAATTGTGGGAAGTACTCCTTTTATTCTACCGTGAATTGCAGGTTCCCATTGGAGGTGCATATAGGCTGATTGATGTGCCAATGAGCAACTGCATCAACAGTGGAATTAACAAGGTCTACATTCTCACCCAATTCAACTCAGCATCACTCAACAGGCATCTGTCTCGTGCTTATAATTTCGGCGGTGGGGTTACGTTTGGAGACGGCTATGTCGAGGTGATCGAAGTTATATATGTGTTTCAGAATTCTTGATGAGCTCCAAAAAGTTTGCTGATGTTTCAGTGAACTTGGGTAGTTAAGTAGTATGGTCAAGGTCATTCAATGGCTGTTTCTTCTATGTATATCAGGTTTTAGCAGCCACTCAGACTCCTGGAGAAGCAGGTAAAAGGTGGTTCCAGGGTACTGCAGATGCTGTGAGACAATTTCATTGGCTTTTCGAGGTACCCCATTTCACTCAAATTCATGAACTCAAACAGTTAACAAAAAGAGCAACACAGTCAAAACTCTGGAAGGAAGTTAAGATTACCGTATGCTTCTCATGCCATAGGACCCAAGAAGCAAGGATATTGAAGATGTGCTGATTCTAGCTGGGGATCACCTGTACAGAATGGACTATATGGATTTTGTTCAGGTGTGACATAATATGCAGTTTACGCGGAAAATGTTTAACGGAGTTAATTGATTTATGCATAAAATGACTTTTCATACTTTAAGCTATTAATATTCGTTTCTTCATTTCCAGAATCATCGGCAAAGTGGTGCAGACATCACTATTTCTTGTTTGCCAATGGATGATAGGTACGCCATTGCTTTTAGCATAATTGTGTCAACTGTAATACAAAGCACAATTCAGATTTAATTTTACGCAAAGTGAAAATTTATGGTTTGTCAAATACATCAAGCTATTAGGCTTATCTTTATTGCTGCTGACTCCCAAGTTTATTTACAATATCTGTTTTCATGATAGTCGTGCCTCAGATTTTGGTCTGATGAAAATTGACAACAAAGGAAGGGTTCTTTCATTCAGCGAGAAGCCTAGAGGGAATGATTTGAAAGCAATGGTAATATTCAAGTTTCTAGCTCATATCAATCCAAAATCATGTCTGGTTTTGAGTGACGATGCTAATTTCACTCCTATTATAGGCAGTAGACACAACAGTATTGGGACTTTCAAAAGAAGAGGCTGAAAAGAAACCATACATTGCTTCAATGGGTGTGTATATCTTCAGGAAGGAGATACTTCTCAATCTTTTGAGGTACCCGAAAAATTTAACTTACACAGACACAACAAACACATAAGCCATAGCATCCTTGAACATGGGAAATTTTAACAAAGTGTCATTAACCGTAACCGATTTCAGATGGCGTTTTCCAACTGCAAATGATTTTGGATCAGAAATAATCCCAGCTTCAGCCAGAGAATTCTTCATCAATGTCAGTATTTAATCTCATCTCTTGCACTCTGTGAGCAACTAAATGGAAACTAGTTGTCTTTCTTCAGATAGTCGCTAAAGGAGAGTTTTTGTTACATTTATGTATATAAATTGTGAGCAGGCTTATCTGTTCAATGATTATTGGGAAGACATAGGAACCATCAGATCCTTCTTTGAGGCAAACCTTGCCCTCACTGAGCATGTAAGAAACAAATCATAGAATTCACTTCATCTCATTAGTTCTTAACTTAATGTTGTATTTAGAGACACAAAAGCTTCTATTAACGTAGGTGAACTGACTTTTCTTTGTGACTTTCAGCCACCACGGTTTAGTTTCTATGATGCAGCAAAGCCAATGTATACATCCAGAAGAAACCTACCACCATCAAAGATTGACAACAGCAAGGTCGGTAAAACCATGTCTGCAACTCCTCAAGCATAATCCATGATGTAAATCTACCTAACATCTGTGAATTAGATAAGACACATATACAGATAATAATACAGATCCCAGAAAAGAACTCGCTGGGACAGGGTAGACTGGCTATAATGCACAAGTATGCATGCATATAACAGTATAACATGCATGTGAAATGAAGAGGAATTGGTGTTATTCCAATGAATAGATCAAAAAATTGAAAAGCATTGAAAAACTCAATTTAATATCTGCTTTTGACTTCTTTCCTCTGCTTTTCACTTTTGCAGATTGTTGATTCAATCATATCACATGGAAGTTTCTTAACTAATAGCTTCATAGAACACAGTGTCGTTGGTATCAGATCTCGAATCAATTCTAATGTTCACTTAAAGGTTTGTAGGATAAATCCTTCATGTCAAGAATTTTGCAGTAATATAAGATATGAAATTTCCTATACTGTAAACAAATAACCGCTGATATAGAACATACAATATCTCTCTGTTACTGTTATATAAGCATACAATCATGTGACCCAATTTATGCAGGACACGGTAATGCTTGGTGCTGACTACTATGAAACTGATGCTGAAGTGGTATCACTACTAGCTGAGGGAAGAGTTCCTATTGGAATTGGAGAAAACACAAAAATAAAGTATGAACAGATTCAACCTCTGCCTTATGTTTTAAATGAAACAAAATTCTTTCATGTCTCACGCTTCTTATAATTGTGTTGTTGTTCAGAGATTGCATCATTGACAAAAATGCTAGAATAGGGAAGAATGTTGTCATTGCAAATTCAGAGGTATGATTTCTCGAACCTTGCTACAGTGGATTATGTGGTGGGTATATGAAAGATTTAAAACTTATCCCAGCCAAGTTATTTCGAAATAATGAGCCATTTATGTTGGTGATGTAGCTATAAGAAATTATCTTATTAAGTTCTGATGAAAGAGCTTATAGTTAGTTTCTCTTCACCACGGATTTGCAGGGCATTAATGAGGCTGATAGATCTGCAGAAGGGTTCTATATCCGCTCGGGGGTTACTGTAATATTGAAAAACTCAGTAATTAAAGATGGATTTGTGATATGAAAGATTTTTCATTGTTTATCTTTTGGTTAATCAGAATGGAAATCAACACAAATTAATATGAGATATGTATCATCATGTGAGCAAATCATAAGCATAAATGTAATAAGCCTGAGAATAATCAAAAGAATTTGATTTTTTACATAAATGCACAAAATCCTCTCTCCATATTAATAGTCCTTGCTTTTAAAAAGTGACAAGCAAATCTATTTCTCAAACAAGGAAGCACTAAAACTAAAAACTAGGAAAAGGAAATAGATCATAAAACATCAAAATGTTAGTCACTCATTGGAACTAGGAACTTAAACATGATGTCAGCTTGATAATATGTTGCCAAACATTAAGAGCAAATGACAGCTAAGATCTCTGTAACAGCCTTAACAGGTCACTGTGAGAGATGAAAAGCAGTCCAAGTGTTTATTTTTGCCATGAAATGCCCATAAACAGTTTGAAATGAAGATTAAGTAATAGTATTCTCTTGAAACACAGGGAGCATAAATTGTTGCCATTGCTGTTAAAGGAAATTATAACTAAAAAGACAATACACATCTACTAAAAGTTGATAATTGTTCAAGCATAATTACGATATGCATTCAAGCTTAAAGAAAAGCAAGTGACCACAAGATTCTTTAATTTATTGGTTAAAGATGGCAAAGCAAAATTGAACAAAGCATCAGCCTCTCAACCGTACCATAATTCATGTGATTAATGGACCTATTTAAGGTTAAGAGGTAAAGTAAGACAAATCTAGAAATCATATCAAAAAAACAATTTCATCTCATCTATTACTAGTGAAAATCAATTATAAAATGAGATGGTTACCGGCTTGCTTGATCTCTAGAGTATATATTGGTATTTTCTTTCCAAAATCATTATTTCCGGTTTACCATCTTTTGATCAGTGAGATTACTGTCAAGTTTCCATTATTTTGTCTGATCAAACAGAGGATTGAAGCATCTTGAAGAAATGCAAATTTAAAGAAAATAATAGAAAGATCTGAAAATTCTGGATTAACAATGAAACTGTAAAGTAAGCTCGTCAGAATCAAACTTCAGTTCATTTTCATATCTTTGCAAAACAAACAGCTCCTTTGATGTGATGATATTGGTAGCAGTACATGTATTATTTGAAAATGGTTTCCTACCTGTTCTTCCAGCTGGATGAAGATAATCTACAGCAGTTCTTGGCAGATCAATGCTGTATATATGAGTTGACTCTGGGAGGTCAATCCATGGCTGCTATATCTGTAGATAGCTGAAGATAGCCTCTCCCTTGTCTTACTTCCTGTATTAAATAAATGGATACAGTAAAACACGTTACCCCCAGCCATAAGGCAAAAAATGCTCTTTCATTTGCGTGGTAAAAAAAATGCAGCATGTATTACCCATCAAAAAGAAAAAGGAAAATGGAACTTAGTGATAGTGAAGCTGCTCATGAGGTGAAATTCATGTCTTCCTCCTGAAGAAGGATGTCTAAAGAACCTTTATATGAGGTCTTTAAGAACTCAAATAAAAGAGTCGTTGAAAGAGCATTTCCAGCTTTCTTTGACGTCTCTGACTAAAACCAGAAGATTTGTCAAACTATCCCAACAATGGTTTTGAGTTTTGATGGATTGAGTTAATATATAAAAAGGTGATGAAATTCGATGCATTCTATTACTTCAACAACATAAAGAATTATGATACTTAAATGAGACATCAAGAAGATCATATATACCCAGGATGCAGGGATGAGGAATGTTTTTTAGAACCAAGCAATATCATATTGGCAATTAATTCATAAAAATATCATCGAATACTGAAGCTGAAAATTTTAAGCCTATTTTAGGATCAAAGTGAACAAATGCATGTTTTGAGCAAATTAAGAAACGAAGAAGGACATGGTTAGTAAAACCTGCTCACTAACAAAATAATGCTCAACTCAGGTGCATCGGTCTGTAGTAAGGATAGCAATGTTTGATGTTTCATTTTTTTACCACATATCTGTAATTAACATGGTGTGAGAACCATCTATGTCTGATTCATAATAAGACTAAAGTCACGGAAAAATAAAATAAAGTCACTAGGAAGAGTAGAAATTTGTAAAATAAAATCATAAAAGAGTACAAAAGTCTGAACAAGAATAACAGACAGCAAATGAGAATGCATAGAAGAAATCTCAAAACATAAAATTTTCTTAACACAAATCTAATGATTAAGGCGTGAAGATAATGGTTTTATTGCATTGACATGAACATGAACTACGTCACTCTGAAAAAAGCACCAAAATCAGAATGCATGCCATACAAACACAAAAGTAGAATCATTGACAAGCCTTGGTCCATTTCTGCTGTATGCAGTCATGTAAGAATCGTCGATGCTGGGGAATGGATGCCCTAGCGAAAACAGTCTGATGGTTAAAGCATGATGAATATGATCCCAACTTTTAAGAGAACTGACTTGTTTCGAAGAGTTGAATAGGCAATCAACCCAATAAAATAAAGAATACAAGCAAAATATTATAAAAGAGGCTATATAGACGTAAGAAGTTTCTAACAAAAGGAAATATACCTGACAAGATTTTGGGACTGCCTGTTATTGACATGACAACCAACATATAACCATTCAAAGCAAACATTTGAACTTTTGGAATTTCATATACAGAAATTGAAATCCAGAAATATCATTTCCATCCCAGCTAAAACGCAACAGATTTTCATTACAAGTATGAGTAAATCACCTTCCCCGGGGAATTCTGATATTCAGCAGTGCAGATGGCAAACATACATCACTCGTTTCTTATAGACTCCTGCCTGCTAGCCTACGCAATGCACTGTAAACATCCATTACCTCATCAATACCCAGCACGTCCATGGACTCCAGCTAGACTATGTGCTTCTCAATCAACTGGCACAAACTTCCTAACGTTGCCAACACTATTGTAGGGGGTTCTGCCTGAAATTTTTAATCACTGAATAAATGCCACATTACCTTTTAATATTTCACAATGCCATAGTAAAGATGAAAAGAAACAAAGAAGTTTAAGAAAATCCTTATCATTTATCAATCATAAACAACGCTATTTAGACTTCTAAGAATCATAATTGCATCACCATAACGTGTAACTAACTGAAAATATCCCTGAGACCTAACCTAGCTTTTCTCTCCTGAAAAGTAAAAGAAAATAAGCCAATTTTGATTACATACATATGCACAATTCAATTTTTTCCGCAGCAACATGGATTTAAGTCCATAAAAATGCCAAACTACAGATAATAGACGTATATGAATACAAATGTAAAACCTCCACTGTAGGTAGGAATAAAGCTGCAAGTAAATTCTACAACTGAGGATATAAGAGGGTTTTACAGGTAAAAGTAAAACAAATTAAAAATCAGAAAATGCAGCACCTTTAGCAACTCTTGTGTCTTCTCAACATTCCTCCATCTAAAAGAGACGTCACAGTACATGGCTTCTGTTCCATATCAGTTTCCATAGGTTTTGCCACCATCATCCGTGCAACTGTTGTAACCTTTTCCAAAAGAAATAACAATATTTCCATGAACTATAAGATGTAATCATTCTTTATCTACATATTCTTTTTATTTATATATTCTTTAAAACTACCCCTTTTCATTCCACAATCTCCTTTGCTGTATCTTTGACAATAACATGCAATTTTCATTAAAATCTCAACAACGAGTATTTTAAAATCAATGTCATACTCATATTTTCATTCCATATTCTTTAAAACTCCTTTGCTGTATCTTTACCAATAACATGCAATTTCCATTAAAATCTCAACAAGTATTTTAAAATCAATGTCATACTCATATCTTACTTTCATGCCAAGTTCCCGGGTTGGCACAACAATTCGTGCTTGGATAGCCGCTCTTTGGGTGTTTATAGCTGAAAACATCAACAATAGGTACGTCAGCGTTTTCCCACAACATGTCTAGAATATCAAAAGACAGCAGTTCATTAGTCTTGTCATTTGATTTCGTAATAAGCTTATTATTAGAAAATTAACCTGAGCATGAAGTATGCAATCGCGTCCCGAAAACAGAATAGACAGAGCTTCCCGCTGTATGTCAGCCGGTACGACAAATCCAATCTCTTCCATTCTGCAGACATGTCAGTATTTACTCGTACGAAACACCAGATTCAAACGAGTTGTTTCTACCACTCACTTGCGAAGTACGTGCTCAGGCAAGTGACTTGGTATATTTGACGCAGAGTCGGATAGTCATTTCCGATTCCGGCATCGACGTCTTGAGGTGTGATTGAAAAAGAAGAGCTGCGAACTGCTCGTAAAGGTCTGAAGCAATTTGATACAGACAAACGAGCTCGGTTCGCAAAGTTAATTGAAGTCGGAGATGATAATTTATGGTTAATTCGTGATACAGGAATCGAATGAGTAGCTGCAATGGCAGCCATTTTCTAGGAGAAGAGATTGCCCATAGATGGTTTTGCTTGGATTGGAGTTGATAACAGACGGTAATTAACCGTCTGGAAACTCAGTTCGTGTCCAATACTGACAGTGGGACTCATTTCCGGATTCTGGAATTTGGATAGTACGATGATGGTCAAAGGTTGGAACAATCGTTGGACGTGATCATCCGGCACTTTGGCCATTGTTTTTGCTGTGGGGCTGCATTCCTCTTCGTTAATTTCTACCTTCCTTTATGCCGAAAGTTTCATACTTTTTCATGTAAAGTATGGTGAAAAATGATATTTTGTATTTTGAATGAAGTAAAGACATTATTGAGACTTGGAAGTGAAGATTGTGCTCTCACTTTCAAGTGGGATGTAATTATTAAGATTTTAGGTTTATAGTTACTTTAGGTTATAACTTTGACATGGTTCAATGATTCCAATGTAATTTTTGGTTCATGTTAAATCTTCAATAATTACATTGCATGCCAACTTGTCACAGACTTCTTATTATTGCTTTTAAGAAATTTTCATGATACGAAAGTAAAGTATGCTACTAGTATTATAAAATAATTGGTTAAGAAATTATATATATATATATATATATTACAAAATCATTTTAATAAATGAATAAATAAAGAAAAATGCGGTAATTAATTAAAAAACAAATATTAGCAGAAAAATAAATAAATAAATAATTAAAAACGGAGGGGTATTGAATTGATTCCATTCAAAACCAAACCGTCTGAATCGGATCATTTCCCTGCGCTTTTCTTCCTTTTCTTTTTCTCGCCATAATTCTTTTCTTTGACCACTCACTCTTTCTCTCTCTTTCTCTACACTTTTCTAGGGTTCCTTCCTTCATTCCTTCTCCACTCTTCTCTTCTCTCCGATTCCTTTTCTCTTCAAAGTCACTTCCTTTCTCTTCTCTCCACATTCTCATTTCCAATGGCCAATTTCACAGCATCCTCATCCTTTTCATCATCTTCATCCTCTTCAACTGCTGGATCGTCCTCTTTCACCGTTGATGATGCTTTCGAAGACGCTTGCAGTATCTGCCTGGAACCTTTCTCCACTGACGATCCCGCAAATGTATGACTGTTCATTTCTCTGTTTTGGTGTTTTCAATTTTCACTCTTTGATCTCTGCTTGTGCTAGCCATTTGAGCTCGCATTGGTTGTGTTGCGAGTGCATGTTTTTTGGATTGCTGTTAAACCGTCAATGTACGGCACTGTTTGATTAGCACTTCGGCTGTGTAGATTATAGGCCTTGAAGACTTGAGAAGATCATTTCTAGTATGTATTTATAGTTTTGGAAAATTACCTGGAGTGTTTAAAAATCGTTAGTGACTATATGCTAATAGCGTAGCGTTTATGTTACCGTGGAATTATAAATATGATCGTTCATAATACATAAATTTGATCTTCATTATTATCTATATTATCATAATTGTTCACCATCATTTTTTGAGTTCATCCGTCTGTTTCTTTTTTGAAAATTTTGAAATTCTTTCTTCGTTTGAATCCTGGGACTACTTTAAGGAATCGAAACTATACTTTATACATACTTCGGGTTTGAGTTAGCAATGACCTATTGGACACTGTTACTTATTTCAGGTTACCAGCTGCAGGCATGAATATCATCTTCAGTGTATTCTTGAATGGTAAGCTTGTGTAAATGTTTTGGTTACATTCTGCTGGCATCCTCTATTATGCGACGTATGGAAATCTCTAATTGAATTTGTTTCTCATTTAGGTCTCAAAGAAGCAAAGAGTGCCCAATATGTTTGCAGCAGTTTGTCCTGAAAGATCCAGCCAGGTATATGACATCCTTTTTGATGGTTCTCTCTCCCTGTGCACACATATGCAGATGTCTTTAGTGTTGGATGTCATGCTGATGAAGGAACCTAATTGATTAGCCAGGTAGATGTGTTTGTCTCTTTTTATTTATCTTTCTGACTTTAGTATATTATTTTTATAATCTAGCCAAGAGCTTCTAGTTGCTGTTGATAGTAAAAGGCACTCCAAGTCAAGAAACATATCTCCTGCTCCAGCTGCTACTATCCCTGAGGATTTTGATACTGGGCTGGTGATTATTTAGTTTGGTTTCAAATCATATCTTCTAAATTTGGTTTTCCAAATATTTGGTTGGCATGATGAATCTTATATTTCTAAGTTTGAAAATGGAACTTTCAGGATGCAACTTACTTGGATTATGATGATATGGAAGCACGTGTTATGCAGCATCTAGCAACTGCTGGCTATTTTCGCAGAAGAGATATGCAGAGATATCCTGTACTTGATGTTTCCCAAGTTTTTGGTTCTAATTCTGCTGCAAATGTTCCTGGAACACTCCTAACAAACACGACCTCACCAGATTTTAGTCACGGGTCATCTGATAATGATTTGCTAACTTCTGACATAAGACCATCTGTCAATGTTCAACCTCCCTCATCTGAACCTGTTGTTACTGTTAACAGAGATGTCCATTTTAAACCAAGGTATCTGCTCATAACTCAAAAGTCAAAATATTTTTCTGGTGGTAGTGATTTTTCAAGTAGCACCTGGCAGGCAACTGCAGGATGGTTCGACTTATGTGGCCCTTGGTTCCCAAGAGGTCAAGTAGATTATGATATCAATGTTTTAGGGCTTTTTTGCTGCGAAGATCTTGCTTCTGAATTTTTTTTCATATTATCCACTGGGTCATTTTCAGAGTTTTCTTTAGACAGACACCAGCGGAAAGTACAAGGAGGCCAAATTCATCTGAGATATTCTCCTTGTCAGAGTCTGTCAAATCTAAATGGTCTGCTACTTCGGCCAGGTATACATTGCAACTTGGTTCCTCTAATTATTTTTTTCAACTTGTCACTGATATTTGTATGTTTGTTTCTAAAAGATACAGGGAATCAATCTCAAAAAGTACCCGAAGTTTAAAGGAGAGGTTGCTTGCTCGGAATAGTTCTGTTAAGGAATTAAGCAAAGAAGTTCAGCGGGAGATGAGTGCAGGAATTGCTGGTGTTGCAAAAATGATTGAACGCCTGGATCTTGCCTCTAAACGAACTGGAACCTCTACACCTGCCTCAGGAGAGACATCTAGTGTCTTTAAAGGCAAGGGTGTGCAACAGGGCGCTATCAATAAGAGAAGTGTGGAACTTGCTCCTGATTTAAGTTCAGATGCATCCCCATATGTCTCTGCTACCAATTCAGGTCAATTGGAAGTATAGCATCAGGTTAGAAGCTATGATGCTCATTTTTGGCTTATTTATATTACTTTTACTGTTGAATACGGTATCAGAAAACACAAGCTGATGTTTTTAGCATTATTACGAGATATTAACATTGCCTTATAGAACTGCTCTTTTTGAAATAGCTTTTGGAATCTAATCTACCATAGGATAAGTATGTAGAAAAGAAGTTAGCAATAACAAGTTGAAATACAGATAATAAATTTATGATTTGATGATTTGTTTTGATTAACATTCTTTTCCTTTGACACTTGACAGAGAGGCTGTTGATGCTGAGGAATCGTATCGGCTAGCTTTTTATATTTTATAGACGATGCAAGTGACGTCCGTTGAAGAAACCAACATACTCATTGGTTCGCGTCCTGCAATGCCACCACCATATACAACTTAGAAACTTTTAGTGGATTGGTGAAAACTATTTCAGGACTAGCCTATAGAGTTATCTTTTTTCTCTTTCTCTCTCTCTCTTGATGTGAGGAGATCAAGGAAAAATCTGGAGAATTCCGCCTTTCTTCTCATTGGCTTTTATTCGTTGCACCTTATATTTTATTATCGAATTGAATGAACTGCTTCGCCATGTTGGCTTATTGTAAAGCGTGCGATGTTGTGTCGCTAATTTACATCTTCTATTAGTTGTGAATCTGAACTTCAACTTCTCCAATATTGCTCATTTATGTAATCTTGTCTATTAAGTTAGGATACAAAAATGGATGAAGCTTATAAATTCTTTCCTAATCTAAATTTCACCTGCAAAATACAAACTTATTATAAATTATTTAAGAAATAATAATGAAAAAAATTCATAATCATACCTCATTTGTAAATACTTTTTTTTTTTCTTTTTTGATGACGAGAAAATTTACGTATTTAATTATCACTATGACATTCAACTGAACACACGGGACGATATTCAACTGAATATACACTGTAGCATTCAATTGAACACACGGAATGACATTCAACAACTAAATATATGGGACGAGACATCTATCCTTAGATAATTAGTGGGTTGCCAGAAATTGTTGGTCTTGATTTTTGTGAAGCGAAGGTTGTGTCCATGGAAAATAAAGTAGAAATTCATTTCCTATAGACAGTCTTGAAGGGCTTCTGATTATCTTAAATTAGTATATGCTGATGTTTGCAGTTCAATGAGAATTGAATCATTTGGTGGGAGTAGATATTTTTTGTTATTTATTGATGATTAAAGTCGTATGAGTTGGGTGTATTTCTTTAAATTTAAATCAAAAACTTTTGAAGCTTTCAAGAAATTCAAGGCTTTTGTAGAGATACAAAGTGGGCATTCCATAAAGGTTCTCTGTTCGAATAGAGGTGGTGAATTTACCTCAATGAATTTAATGTTTTTTGTGAGAAAAATGGTATTCGAAAGGAATTGACAACACCATTCACACCGAAGCAAAACTGAGTGACAGAACAAAAAAATTGTACCGTAGTGGAAATGGCCAGAAGTATGATGAAAGCAAGTGGTGTTCTAAATCAGTTTTGGGCAGCAGGAGTAGCAATAGTAGTGTATCTTCTCAATATCTCACCTGCAAAGGCTATCATAAATCGAATCCCATATGAAGCTTGGAAGGGTAGGGAGCCATGGGTAAGTCACCAGAAAATTTTGGCTGTATAGCTTATGCTTTAGTTACTTCTCTATCTCGCCATAAACTTTATAAAAAATCAGAAAAATGTATTTTTGTTGGCTATAACCTTCAACCTAAAGCATATAGGCTGTATGCCCTAGTGGGGGACAAAGTGATTATAAGCAAGGATGTTAAATTCAATGTACAAGAAAAGTGGACTTGAAACAATAGCATCGCAACATCAGCAGCTCAAATTCTAGAAGATGCTTCAACTCTCACTACAAAACCTCCTGAAGGACATGGTGAAAGTAGCACAACATCCAACCACTCTACCCCACCAAGCAGTCCATCCACTCTAGCAAGCTCTCATTCATTCTCAAGCTCTTCTCCAAAAACTCCTCCAAAGAAATTCCGTTCCTTGAGGGAGATATCTACTTGGTGCAATTTTGCTTTTTATTTCTTTGACCCTATTTGTTATGATGAAGTTGCAAAAAGTCAAGTGTGGTAGGATGCAATCAATGAGGAAGATGTCACCTATACAGAAAAACAAAACTTGGGAGTTGGTAGATCGACCAAAAAACAAGAATGTTATTGGGCTTAAGAGGGTGTATCGAACAAAGTATCATGTTGATGGAACGATTTAAAAGCATAAAGCTCGCTTGGTGGTAAAAGGGTATTCTTAGCAGTAAGGTGTCGGCTTCTAAGAAACTTTTTCTTTGATTGCTCGCTTTTAAACAATGAGAAACTTTCTAGCCGATTGCACAATTAAATTGACCAATGTACCAATTTGATGTTAAGTCTGTATTTCTGAATGGCGAGCTAGAAGAAGAGGTGTATGTCACTCAACCAAAAGGCTTTGTTAGTGGTGATGACAACAAAGTCTACAGGTTAAAGAAATCTTTATATGACCTTAAGCAAGCCCCCAGCATAGTATAGCAAAATTGACTCCTATTTTTAAGTAAATGGATTTGAAAGGAGTAAAAATGAGCTAATACTATATGTAAAGAAGCGAAGTTAAATCTGAAGTTTTGGTGGTATGTCTTTATGTTAATGACATAATTTATACAGGATCTTTGAGTCTATTATTGAAGAAATTAAAACTTGCATGATAAAAGAATTTAAAATGTTATATTTGGGTTTGTTGTATTATTTTCTTGGATTAGAGATGAACCAAAGTGTGGATGGGATTTTCATTTCTCGAAGTAAATATGCAACTTATTTGTTGAAAAGGTTTAATACGTTGAACAATAAAATAATCCGCATTCTATGAATGTGAATGAGATGCTCATTGCTAATGATGGTACTTGTATGGCAAATGCAAAATATTTTAGGAGTATGGTCATAACATTATGTGTCAATATTGTTTCCACGATTTATACATAGTCCAACAATGCATCACCTTGGGGTAACAAAAAGATCCTTCGTTAAATTGTTGAAATTGTTGATTTTAGAATCAGGTACTCAAAAAGTATCATATTTCAAACTTCATGATTATATTGATAGTGATTGGATAAGTTGCTTAGATGATAGAAAGAGTACTTCTGATTATGTTTTCTCCCTTGGTTCTAGTGCTATTTCATAGAGTTCAAAGAAGTAAGAGATTGTGGCCTTGTCATCATTGGAAGCAGAATCTGTTGCTGCAACGAGTTCAGTTTGTCAAGCGAATTGATTGACTGTTGACTGATTTTCTTCAAGTTCAAGAAGGTGCAACTCATAAGGCAACAATTGCTAAGACAAAAAATCCAGCCTTACACAGTAAAACGAAGCATATTGACATCCGCTATCATTACATCTGAAATCTGGTAGCCAAATTAAAGGAATAATTGCAATGAAGTCTTGTGGAATATACGAGCAAATTGCCTACATTTTTACTAAGTCGCTGTCTCATGCAAAGCATGGATATTTCAAATTTCAAATGGGAGTAACTAGCTTTGAAGTAAAGGGGACTGTTGAGTAATGCTTCAAACTCAATAGCTGATTTAGTCCCTGATTTTTTTAGTTGTTTATCTTACTTAGTCAATTAGCATGTTTATTTTGTAAAAGATTTTTCAATTGAGAGTAATTATATTATTGGACTACGTTTACCCACTTTCTATTTTATTTGCTTATTTTAATTAAGGTTAGTTATACTGTAAGTCTATATGTTTAGGTCCTAACATTGCCTTTTTATTTAATGAAATTGATAGTAACCTCATTTTCTCAAAAAATCTTGTTTTGACTTAAATTTTTTGTTCCCGACAAATGCCACGATAGCTCCCTTGGTAGCAGTGTAGTCTAATGTCATTGGATCGCCGGAGTATGCTTTAACCGATATTGAGTTGATAATTGAGCTTCCCTCTCTCATATACTTCAAAGCATGCCTGTATATCAACGAATAAACAATCATTGCAAATCCTCAAATAACCCCATAATTGATTGTCTATGAATTTGATTTTCATTTACTAGGACAAGAACTGGAAGAAACATCTGCAGGAATGGCTATGGGGTCTTTGGAATCAATCATCTTTGCTTCTACTAGCATCGGAAGAGTATTGTCCTTATCCTTGTCTTCTTGGCCATTTACATACGTAAGAGCCACACTGCTTCCTCTCTGGCAAAACAACAGCATACTGCTTTTCCTACTCCGGAGTCGCCTCCAGTGACCAACGCTACCTTTCCCTGCAGCGAGTTCAAGTGGTATTATTATCAATTTGTCATTTCAAACGAGAAAACAGATACTGTTTACGCTCATGCAGTATTACCTTGAGCCTGTTGGCAGGCTTGTAATCACGGTTAATAGTTTGAGGAACTGGGGTCATGATATATTGATACGCTCTTTGCCCGGCTGTGTTTGTTGGTTCTGCGGAGGAAACTTTTCCCCATCGATCGCCATCTTCTTTCTGATAATAGGAACTTTCTGACAACTGTTTCAATTATATTTCAGTAGCAAACGACAAGGCTGAAGGTTTAGGAAGATCAATAAGTTGTAGGACCTTATTCAAGAAACGTAAAACGAGGGCGGCACGGAAGAGGATCCACTTTGGTTCTTGGGCTACTTACGTGGAAGGAGTGAAGTTGCACACATGTCAACGAAACAATGTAATGCGTTTGATATAATCCGTACACTCCGAAAAGGCTTACCATCTCCTTCACATCTGTCAATCTGTGTGTCCGTCGATGGAAAATTATCGGCGCATTTTTGGACTTTTCGAACAGAAAAGTTATATGCTTAATCCAAAATTTTTCGTGAACTTATTACACTTAGGGCATTTATTACGAGGATAACAGAGGATTGGAATAATTTTTAGAGGAATACTAGCAATAGTAACTTGTAAAAGCCACCATGGCACAATTTAATCTTCCATGGGTTGCACCAAATACAATACACTATCAAATCTAATATAATCATATTTTCACCCATTTCACCTTATTCAGTTGGACGTAACAAATCAGCCTAAAAATAAAAACAAAGGTCAGCCTTAAAAAGGATAAACTCTCTTATGTCTTAGTCCCACTTCTGTTACTACAGTCAATCTGTGGCACATTTGCCAGTTTTTGCGGGGCTGTCTGGGTTTTGTATCGTAATAGAAATGACATTCTCTTTTCTAGAGTGAACTTCAGAAAGTTTTGCCCAAATTTTAAGCAGTGAATTTTTTTTCCTCGTAGCGAAAAGCAGAAGCACAGCTCAGCCGGTAAAAATTACTAGCAGGTTTAAGAGCATTAACAAGAATGCATTTCTCAACCAAACGCATGTGTAAACTGCTTTTACCATAAATTCATTCAAAATGTAGGTAAAACAAACTTTTTTTCTGGAGGATTGGCAAAAGTCAGACACAGCCCTGGAATTAGAACATTCCAAGATTATCCAATGATCTTTTTGGTTTTCTTCTAAGGGTAGCTGAGAGACACGTTTGAAAGCATATGACGAGAACATACTGACTGCAAATGATAATGAAACATCTCAGATCTGTCCCAAAATGACATCGGCCCCAGAAACTTTCATGTCAGATGGAGCTTCCTCCACATTAAGAGACTTAATTTTCCCATCCTCTACATATGCAGACCATCTACACAGAAACAACAGCATTATCTTAGTAAATAACAGGTATGAAGTTAAATCTAGACTGGCCATTCTTGCCTTGGACTGGATAGTCATTTGTAAATAAGGTAATAATGGAATCATAATTATTTTATAAAATACAGCAAAGATTGCAGACAGAGATATCAAATCCAGTGGATTCAAGCGTTCCCATAAACCAAGCAAAATAAATCCTGGGATTTTCATCATGGTTGATGAGTACAGACTTAAAAACTAATAAATAGCACTAGGAATACCTTTCAGAGCGAGGCCCAAGCAAAGCAGCGGAAAGATCTTTGCCCAAGTCCAAGCTCTTGTGGAAGCTTCCATCAAAATCACCATAGAATTCAATCTATTAAAAGGAAAAGATGAAAACAGACAATGTTACAAATGCGGCATCAACCTAGCAACGTGAGAAAACATATTTCAACACCAACTGGATCAACTAAGTCCGACCCATTTGTGAGTAAATGCCAAAGACGAAACCAAAAATGGTTAGTGAACAGAAATCCATATGATATCAATTTCCACTTGAAGTAAAGAGAATAAACATGAAGCAACTAACTTACAACATCTTTGGCTTGAAGTTTCTCTGCCCAGGCATTCATGGCATATGGATCATTAACAGCAACGCAAACTATGGAATCAATCCCTTTGGCCTTGAACTTGTCAAAGTTATTCTTGTAACTAGGGACATGCTGCCGGGAACAAACTCCAGTATACGCACCCTTGAAGATGGTAAATAAAATCAATATGGCAAATAAGAATTAAAAGATATTTGTCAATGCAGAAATTAGTATATTTCGGGTATTTATATCTCTCCGAAAATCCAATCCTGATTTCCAGTGCATATACGTTACAAATGTATGTCTTGGAGCCTTATGCCTTTTGATTCATGATATTAAAGGAACAAAAATCAGCAAACCCAGTTCAAGATTTGGAATGAGTCCCACTGGTCTAGCTACTTAAGCACTTCACATGTTCCAAGGAGTAGACAGTAATTTCATAACATAAAATCATTTTCAACCAATGAAGTGATAAGTTCACACCATGTGAATGAACATCCTATGTGTGAAAGGTATCTTATCACTAGTGTGAAGATAATGTTATATCGTTATAGTCACTAATGAAGCATCTATATTCTTGTAGAGTAAAAACACAATTGTGTAGTTCCCATACCAGATGCAGATCAATTTCTTCCAAACAACAAATAAAGCTTAAATACTGCAAGCAGAATCAACAAGTAATTGAACAACCTTATCCAGTTTGTTATCTAGTAATAGCCATACACTAATCAGAAGCTCTCAAATTTCAGCTTTACTTAGACTGTTCCTAAACTAAAGTAGAAACATATAAAATCAGATGAGTAACTTTCATCATTTCTAATTCCACCAAGCAAATGATTAGATCATTTTGAAATTATAATTCATCATTCCATCTTAACACCAAGAGAACACATTACAGCAATATTAAGCTTCAATTTGAAAGCAAGTCCCTGATAGCAAATTGAAAACAGAGACTGCAATCCAATAGCTAACAATCATAAACATGGTAGTATCCAGAGTTTATTTCTTTCCAATAAACCTACAGAACAAAAATTATCACTTTGGTAATGTACCAAGAAGATGAAGTATCTACGGAAAATTAGTCATCAAACGACAAATTAAATCAAATGAAGATAACTCGTAATTAAATTGATGAGAAACAGAGAGTAACTTACAGGGAGTCCAAAAATGACAACTTTCTTGCCCTGAAACGCACATTACAAAAAACCAATCAGACCCGGGAAGCACATCAATGAACTTCATTACTGAGATTTTGTACCTTTTTCCTTTCGAACCAAAATATTAAATAAAAATAAAAAATCTTTGAAAGTGCAAAAAACAGAAATGAAAAATTGGAACCTTGAAAATTTCTTTAAGAGGAGTGGTGGAGAAGTTGGAAGAGACACCTTCGTCCCAGTTCCGAGCTTTCTGGAGAGAAACATCGGGTGCTGCCGAGACTATGTCGGCGCCCACACCAACCGACGCGTACCCTCTTGACGACACCGCAATTCGAAGACCATTTACCACCGACTTTAAAGCAGACGAACTGCTTCTCTTCAGTATAAGTGACGCCATGCTAGTTCAGTTCAGGGTTCTCGATCTTTCCTTGGCAAAGTGGAGAATGCTGAATAGCTGATGATTTGTGTTGGGAGATTTTCGGTATAGTTGACTAGGATGAAAAGAGAGGTTCATCGAGTATGGGCTCTATGTGATGGGCCAACAGGCCCATTGGGTCATTCCAAGACTTTTGGTTGTTCTTGGACCCGTACCTGTACTATTATTATTTTCTTTTGGAAGCAAAGATATAGCTCTATTATTACTGTTAAAAATATGCATATAAGGTTAATTATATTTTATTTTTATTTAAATCAAATTCAATCTTATTTTTAATTTTTTATAATATGATACTTAATATATATTTTATATTATAGTAAGATGTAAATAATTTTAAATTTAAGAGTCAAACTACTAATTATAAAGATTATGTTTTATAATTATTAAGTATCTTAAACTTTTTATCATTTAAAGCATTAAATTTTGAATCTACAACCATTATATGTATATATTTATTAAATTATATATATATATATGTCAACTTTTTAGCTTTTATATATACAAATATTAACTTTTTACTCTTTCTAACTTAATAAATTATTTATTGATTGATTAATTAATAACATCTCTAAAATAATAATTCTTAATAGTCCCAAAAATATTTTTTTTATAAAGATTTTACTATATTATTATTGTTGATCATTTCAATAAATTGATTTTTTTTCATTTACAAGATTCCTATTTTTTTTCTCGAAAATATAAATTGTTATATGTTTCATAACATGTAATAATATAACTATTAACTAATAATCCAAAACTTGAATTTTAAGACTACAATTCAAATTCTAATTTAAATTTTGGTAAAGGGAAAGGAAGAATGGTAAATACCCAATAGCTTGGTGCAGTATGTGTATAGAGGGAGAGAGAGAGAGAGAGAGAGAGGGGTTAAATCAATAGATATGATTAAATTAATTATATTATCGTAATTCACATTAATTATATGTATAAAATTAAATCGTTAAAAGTGTTTAAATCTAATCATTAATAAAAAAATATAAAAAATAATATAATTTTAAGAAGTCATTAATCTTACCCGATAAAATATATATATAAGTCAGTAAATATTCTTAAAATATATGTTAACTAAACTATAAGAATATGAAACATTTAACATTTTTGTTGAAAACTTTGCTATAAATAACAGGAACATTAAAAATTTTAAAAATTGAAAATTTTTAATTATAGCTGAAATCTTGACTTAAAATCCTAACTTGAAAATCGAAACATAAAATTTTCAATCTTCGGCGTATAGTAGGCGAACCCATGCAGATTCTAAACCTAAAACGAGAAGAGTAAGGAAAGGAAAAGATAGAAAAAATTGTGCAACTCTTGTGCAATAAACTAAATAAAGCTCAAAATTGGAGTAAATTACACATAGGTTTTGATTTGCAGAGCAGACATCAATCCCCGTCAAAATTCTTATTATAATGATGTTTAACTGCAGGGTTGATTTGCCCTATACACTTTCATCAAAATACATGAATGCCGGCATTCTATGTGGCTATCTGCCTAATTTACAACTCAGAAGTGGCAGGGAATCTTGCTTCCTTATATCTGAGGCTGAAATATGGTTAGATGTCTAGTAATCACCTCTCAAGCAATGTTCAGCAATTGAAAGGACCCAAGAGTTTTGCATTAGAGAAGGATTCAATCCATGGGGAGGGGAGTAGCAAGAACTTTTAGGTCCCTGAAATGAAAATAAAATATGATTATCACGTTGATATCCACAATTTTAGTTCAGGCAACAATTGAAAATGCCATCTCAAATAGAACAAGATCTATCTGTTGATGAAATTAATAGTCAATACCAGAAGAAAAAGAAAAGGGTAAGATTCATATAATCCATTAACATAGTTTTGACTGTGATAATAAAAATTATATGAAAATGCAAACATGGTCAAGCATCCACACCTATATTACAGTTACGGGCTCTCAATAGGAACCTAGTTATTGTTCATTTGAAAACCTTCCATACTTAGATGTACGTTAAATGCTTTCTTTTTCCTGATAATTTTGATTATGATTCATTAATAATTATTGTCTGGTCCTCTAATACTAGATGTAGATCACTTTATAGTAATATTGCAACATACGATCAGTGACAAAGAGGTAAAATCATAAGCATACAGCTTAGAAAGACACATCATATCTAGAAATAAGTTCATCAATAACAACCACCACCCAAAATAAAAGAAAGAAAAAAGGAGAAACTGGCAACTATAGTTAAGAAGATTGCATTTTTATATAGACCAGATTGCATGCGAGTAACAGTCAGGTTTTACTCGCTTTTATGTCCTGGGAAGATATCAACTAGAAAAAATTTATTGAAATGAAAGCCTTTAACAAGACTACAAGAGCAGGAAAAGTTCAACACATCTCATAAAAGAAGAGATCAATTCCCAGCAAATGTATTGGATACAACAGGAACAAAATAAATCATGCAAACCAAGGCCATTTTATGTGTGGAATGTATAATTATGCCATAACATAAAAGTATAACCATAAAAGGAATGTGCCAAATCTGTTCACCATTTGCACTTTCTTTTCTTACACATTTAAAATGATAGATTTCTAAGTAGCAAGAGAAAATATATAATTTTTTAAACTACTTACTCTTCGTTTGTGCCTGCCACTTTTCTATGCTTCCATACCAATTCCATTGGAAGCATAAACCAGCAAAGCGTAACAAAGCAGCAGCAACTACTTCAACAAATGCCATAAGCACCGATCTTTGAGGAGATAAACCAGCAGTTGCTATAGACAGAAGGAGTCCTTCAAAGTTGCAAGGAACAAAGAAACTACCACATTTGATGCCATTTATAGCTTTCTTGGCTACTTCATTAGGTTTCATTGCACCAGATGAGCCCACTATAATGCTAGTGAGCTTTGGTCTTCTCTTGTTTTCTGCAATCAAGTTGCAATTTCCAAGTTACATACAGCACAAACACAATTGAAATCCAGAAAATTAAAACAAGCCGTAAATTTAACACATCTCATACGGAATTCCCAACCTTCTCTCTAATGTGTTAGGCGATGATACATTATCTTGCAACTCTTTTAAATTCTTAAATTTCGCTTAGGGAAATACTAAAAGACTATTCAAAATAAAAGAGGTCCAGAATTAGAAACGATACCTTCTGCAAAGCCAGGAGTTTCTGTGTCCGGAGGGAATATAAGAGTGATATGTATGTCATCTCCAATAACTTCTTGCTGCAATGCTTCTGCCATACCTCGTAGGCCAAACTTTGTAGCTGAATAAACCGAGTAACCATAAATACCCACCTGCCCACAAAATTATTCCATATTAGCAACACACAAAAACACATATTAGGAAGAGGACTACTCTAGTAGGTGATAATGCTCCTACAGTGATCAACAACATGTCATGTGGCACTGGGCTACAACACTGCCCATTCGCCACATAGCATCAAACTTTGGTGCCACATTTAAAATCAGGTGTTGAGTGACTCATAATCCCTTGGAACCACTCTGCAAGTCCGCAATACTATGCCATGTAGCAATAATGTCGCACAGCTTGACCTCCTAGGTGTAACATTCAAACTCAACCTTGAAATAGTGTCACCATTAGCTAATCAAGCTCATTCAGCATATCAATTATGTATTCATTATCAGAACAGTTCTAATGGCCACGATTAGTACCATTTTTCTTACACAAATGAACACAAGTACAAGTTCTAAATCCATGCATCACATATTGCGCACATCATATTATTTCAAATGTTCAATTCACATTAGAAAAGTAACATATTTACACTTTACTACATAATCTGCTATAGACTACAAGATGTTATTTTATATTAAAGACGGATACTTTTTTCATACCTGACCGGCCTGAGACGACATTAAAGCAATGGAAGCAGGACCACCTTTTTCCCGCTTCTTCATTAGCGGCAAAGCAGCTTTGATCATATGGAAACTCCCCATCAGATTGACGTCAATCATGGACCTCACCTCGTCCAATGACAGCGCCTCCAACTCTCCAGGCACATACACGCCCTGATTCACCACCAACACATCGATGGGCCCCGCCTCATTTACCGCCTTTTGAACCGCCTCGAAATCCCTAACGTCCACAGCAAACGTCGCCACCTCGATCCCGGTTTCGAGGAGGATTGAATGTTTGGCTTCGTCTAGTTTTCTTTGGGACCGAGCCAAGATGGACACACGGGCCCCTTCTACTGCCGCCTGGTGAGCCATGGCAAGACCGATTCCGCTGGATCCACCGGTGATGAAGATGTGGTGGTTTTTTATTGGAATTTTGACTGGCTTCGGACGGACGATAAGGAAGAGAATGACGAAGAGAGTAAGCGGAAGGAGGATAACAAGGAACCAGATAGATGCGAGTTCCGCCATGGATGATAGCGGAGATGAGACTTGAGATTACTGAATGGTAGTGTCAATGCACGGCGGTGATGACGTTTGATCTCCCTGCGTAAGACGGGTCAGATTAAATGGTAATAATTTGGGATTTAACCAAAATACCCGTATACATCATTCAAATTCAAAAATCCTCACTAATCAAAATTTTATTCAAAAATATCCAATTTTATTATTTCATGACAAAAATACCTTTTTTAATTTATATCTTGAAAAAAAAAAAATATTACTGTTTACAATAACTATTCATCCGTATTACTGTTTATACATAAATAATAAAATTAAATTTATTTAAATAATATTTAATTAATAATAATAATAAAATATTTAATTAAATAATTTTTTAGATAATAATTAATTAATAAAAATTATTTTATATAAACAATATTATTTAATTAAATATACATAAAAATATCAAATTAAAATAATATTTTAAAAATAAAATTTTGTAAAAAGAATCATTTAACAATATTTAATAAAAATAATAATATTTTGTAATTGATACTAAAATTAATTAATTAATCAATAATTACATTAATATTAATTTAATAATTAACATTGATAATATATTATTATATTGATTATAAATTATATTAATTTAATAAATATAAATATTATTATACATTATATAATCATATTAAAATAAAATATGTTTAATAAATATTTAAATAAATATGAAATTTTAAAATAAAATATCTTAAATATTTTTATTTTGTCAAACCTTAATCCATGGATCCTACCTGTGATAACCGTCACAGACCTTCAGGGTGTACCCAATCACACAGAATATAACCTATAGGCCTATAAGGCATTCAAAAAACTTGTTTTCAAAAATACTTCCATTATCAAACCAGCCTAACATACAAACTCCGAAAAAGATAAAACATGACCACAATCATTTTATATATATATATATATATATATATAAGTATGCGTAATTTGATAAAAACGATATTTAAAATAAAGCTCACTGGGATCAATATATCCCACAAATAAATCAAACATTTATTTTAAATCTGTTTGTTATTCAAATAAGTCTCATAAATTAAAAAAAAAACTGAAAAGACCACCAGTGGACTACGGACTTCTAGAGTGAGTCGAAGTAGTTATACCTGAGCCTTCAATCTAGGAGCAATCACCACCACCGAAGCTTATCGTACTGCTTTCTCTGAAATTGAGAGGTGAGGGGATGAGTATACGGGAGTATACTCAGTGAGTGAATAAAATAAAAATAATTATATATGTATGTACATATTCAGATATAAATCAATCGATAAGTAAAAATTATAAATCTTAAAACCTTTATATAAATAGAAAACTTCTTTACTTCAAAGGCTTCAAACCACGTTATGAAAATCATTGGACTGGCTTCTTTCCCGGTAACTACCCTGGTCATGGGTGTCCCAAGACCGTCAGTGAGTTTTATATGCAAAGAAAATATGCTATTTTATGAAAATAGATTTTAAATGCATAAGGCATAAAATATGCTGTTTTATCATAAAAGAAAGGTGCCCAACACTGATGTTTACCTCGAGCCATCACGGGGTGACATCCGTGATCAACTCGACGAGACTCATAGGTGGACAAACCTCATCATCATCATAACACAACTATAATCACATAACGGTCCACCTATGCAGTCTCCACTCACCTAGGTGACCTCTCTCCCAGGTCAACCCTAGGTTACCACTATACACTCACCTGGGGGAGTGAACTCCTCCCCAGGCTACCACCCTGTAACTATAGAAAACAACCGACACACAAGGCCATTATCACCAATGAGTATCACAATCGGGCCCAAAGGTTATATCATCATCATAAATGCAAAATGTGGCCCATTGGCCGCAGTATCACATAACAAGTGTAAAGCTGGCCCACTGGCCATATCACCATGTAAAACATGTATATCAATCAATTCATTTTGAAATCAATATAAAATCACAAAATAAACTTTAATAAACAAAACATCTATATTATCATCGTATTTTATCACATATTTATAAAACAGGATTTAATTAGAATAATAAAATCAAGAGGAGTCCACTCACAGTGTAGAGAGGGTATACACTCCCTAGTTCTCCTCGTTTCTCAACGAGTCACGCGAGTACCTCGATCACGAACCGTCGCCTAACCACACACATAAAATTACTATCAATATACGTTCTAATATGTATGCATAAGTTTGAATGCATGCAATGCAAGCTAATCCCGGGTTTCTAACATCCGGATCCTTATGCGACATTATTTAAAATCCTCACGAGATGCCAAATTACCCAATTAATATCGATATAGACTCACATTGCGATTAAACTAACTCATTTCGATTAATGTACATGATTCTAACTAGTGGGCCCCATGCTCTCATCAAAACAATAATCGGAGTTACTGTTTATGCTCAATAAATTTTCGAAATCATAATTCTAACTTCCTACGACTTCTATAACTTCTCTACAAATCACATTTCGTGTTAAAACTACAATGTGAGTGCTAAATCTATGAAAATCTACCCGGATAAACAGTAAAACCCATACAAGTCAAAATGCGTATAATCACGAAATGAATATGTAGACAAGTTAGAAACGATGCTACAAACCTCGTGGTGTGGTCGGTTTTGAAGGTTCTATGGCCTATTGCATGCTTGAATGTAAGTTTTTCACGCCAAAACCCTAGGCTAAATTCCATGGAAACAAAGGGAATCATGTGTGCTAACCTTAGGGGTTTTAGTAGACAACTTACTAGATTTTATTTTTTGATGAAGATGAGAGCCATATCTATGGATCCTCTTCACTTTACACCATCCTCAAGCTCCTCCCATGGCTGGCCGAATTTTTTGTGAGAGAGAAATGGAAATTCTTTAATTTCCTTGCCAAAAATAATGAAAAATGAAAATATTTATATTTTTCATTTTCTTTTCCATTTATTTTAATTGGTATTTATCTAATAAATACAATAAATAAATGGCCATTATATGATACAACAATACCATTATATGTGTATGCAATCAAGCCATTTGGACCAATGAAAA
>JAVXUL010000010.1:5330820-5351872 GCA_035590515.1 Trichilia minutiflora | reverse complement strand
CTTGTCATCAGAATCATACTCTAAGTTTCACAGGAAAAAGGTGAGACACACTACATAAGATAAAGGAGAATAAAAGATTTACTTCAGGAATGAAAATTTTCAGCTTTAAGAATGGGATAAGACGTTGATGTTAAATCATCGTATTGCTAATTTGAAAATGGTGCTGTATGAAAGAACATCAATGCAAATGCAAAATTTAATGTTCCACAAACCATGTTAGGCATAGACAATGAATGGGTGAACTTTTACGTTATTGCACCATACAAACTACAACAAAATAAAATTGTTTCATCCACTCGACCAAGGTGGTTTTAAGGCCTTAAATTTATTAAGATTCATGACACACAAATGTGAGGCTCTAGTGGCATTCATGCCTCCCGGCATGCCTCATATACAATAAGCGCATGCGCATACTCATGAGATAAGCCATTCAATGCATAATGAAAGGAACCAAAAAAAAAAAAAAGGTTGTCTAAATTAAAATTCAAAAGAAATTAAACTATTTCTTAGAAGAAACATCACTAATACAATAACAATGGACGTTAATAGTCACTATACTACAGACTAAGCAGTAGAAAAGGAGGAAAATAAGGCAAACACAGAAAATTACAGTCAATACATATGACGTCTAACAAAAAAGAAATAAACAAGAAGGCAATCAATCAATGGACAAGCAAATCATGTATAGATGTAGAGAGAGAAAAAAAATAAGAAAGAAAAAAAATTAAAATACTCACCAAGAAAACCACAAGCTACTGCATTTATGTAGCTTCGAGCCTCAATGGAATCAAGACCAAGCACAATGATATTAAAATCATTATAAAATTCTATTGCTTTGTCCTCAATTCGGCAAAAATGTGGCACAATGTTCACACCGCTAACTCTATCCATGACACGCTTTGCTGCCACCTCAGCCTTTGGCTTACCAACATCTTCCAACCTACAACAACAACGGCATCCTTACATGAAACTCTACTTGGAAATAGAATAATCCACAGAACTTATAAGCATCTGTACATTTTCTTTTTCTTGCCAAAGGGGAAAGAAATCTATAACCACTCTCATAGAAATATACCATTTCGATAAGCACAACAACCCAATTTAGCAGCCACGCTGGTATTTTCTCTATTTTATAATTGTTCTGGATTCTAAGGAAATTCTTTTTCTTCAATAAATTTAAAAAATTCCAGTATACCCCTACCAAAGTTATCTCTTGTCCGTTTTCCTGATCTAACCCCTAGAAAACTTTTATGCAATTTTCCTTGAGATGGATATTTAAGCTTCTTATGGTATTGAGATGCTATGGCATTGAAGATCACTAAATGTCAAATATTAAAAAAAATAATAATAAGTGGATGCTATCAAACACATTTTTAGCTTCGCTTTCAAAGCACAGGATAAGTGCTACAATCCCAAACAAAGCCTTATTCATCTTCCATATCACATCAAATTACATATAAGTACCATCATTTACAGTGGGTAACTCTTGAAGAGTGTGCTCAATGATAACTTCCAAACTAATATCAACAATGCCTGATTTTGACAAACAACATTCTTCAAGAGCATCCAATAATTTCTTTCTTAATCTTCAAGAGTTAAAAGAGGAGACAAGTGGAACAATACAAGGCTCGTAATAAAGTGTTCAATAATAACATGCCTTTTAAGTTGTCATGGTCTTTAAGAAGAGCAATAAAAAGCTGAAGACTAATATGGTTCTAATTTCCGCTAAATAACAGTAAATAAACCATGAATTAATCCCAATTAATAGCTCATAAACAACAAAAGAAATGTTTGTACGATTGAATCAAAATGAAAAAACCTGAAAAGAAACTGGCGGTTGAGATTGGAAACTTCGATACGGTCCATATCAATCACCTCCAAGTTTTTAAAACCCGATAAAGCCAGGTCCTTCAATAACTCACAGCCCAATCCACCAGCCCCAACCACCAAAATTCTCGCATACTCTTGCAGGTCATCTCTCAACTGCAACAAGAATGATCGCGAAGAAGCAAAATTTCAAAAACAAAATCGCAAGTCGTCTGTTCGCTAAAATGTCACAAAAGAGAAAAAGATGAGTTACCTCAGTGCCGGGTTCGAAAGCGGGATCCACGAGATTACCGGGTCGGAGGAGGAGCTTGTCTAGGTCTCTGGATCGGCTCGGTAACGCAGCAGTGCCAGCCATTGCAAGAACTCCGACTGTCGCTTTCTATATCCTAATTTGATTCTGGTTTCGAAGGAAAAGCTAAATGAAAAGCGCAAAACCGTCGCAAAAGTATTACACGGACAGGGAGCAAGAGCACGGGTAGCTTGACTTCTATGCTCGGGGTGTGAAGCTTTTGAACCTGAGCACTTTTAATATTTTACCGATTAAAACATTAAAGGAAAGACATTGTTTTGAACTCTTGACCAGTAATCATCAAATTTTTTGAATCATCTAAGAATAATTATGCATTGTAAAGTGGAAATGTTATATATATATATATATATATATATATATTTACTTGGGATAATAATGAGTCCCAACAGATTTCAAATAATGGACTCAAAGTGGATTCATTATGAGTTTATGACAACCAATAATTAATCAACTTATAATACATTCAATGAACCTAGAAATTCTTATTTACTGTTAACCATATTATATTTTAGAATACATACTCTCTTAGATTTTGAATATGTAGTCCATTTAAGGCCCAAAAGATATTCAATTTTATACATTACCAAAAAATTTACCGGGTGCATTCTTTTCAAGCATTAACTTGATTGAAAATATTGATTGGGCCTGCAGCCTCTGTGATTCTAACTTCCAAATTATTCTTCTTTCAATCCGATTAAGATTTCAATCGTTTTCTTGATTTCATTTTCCATTTATAAAAATTACCCTTGTTTCAGGGAATGTGCAACACTGTAATGTAAAGTCTTCCAGTACTCTCTCCAAATGCACGAGTAACTTTGGTTCGGATACCTATTCCAATTAACCACTTTTAAAAATGGCCAAAATTCTCCTTACATAAGTAGCAAGCAAGCTACTATACCAGCTAAAAAACTATACAATTACATGTTATTTCCAAAGAATAAAGTCAGCTAATAATCATAATTGTCTATCCAATGTTATAAAAGAAAAATATACAGTTCCATACTTCAATCAAAAAAAATCCCTGCCAACCCACCAGCCCTAAATCCATGCCTCCTCTTCCTTATCAACGGCACCTGGAAAAGGAAAAAAATCTGATCCCTTGAGCCGATCTTCATCAATATCAAAATCTCAGACCTGTAAATGATGTTGCCGCAAAATTATAGCAAAACTTCCTTTACTGGATAAATTGATTGACCATGTGCAGAAAACATCTATCTAACGCAGCATACAACTAAAAGACATTTCTCATCTATCAAACTTATGTTTTATATGTTGAGTTTGATGGGTGAGTAGACTGGCGCTTTAAGAGTAGTGCATATAGTAGCTCATTCCAAGAATCGGGCACTCCAGGTAAACACCAGTGGCTGCAGTCCTGCCGATGCATAGGAGCAGGGCTTGCTTTGGGACCCAAATAATACAAAGACGAATGCCCATCTTTCCTTCGAGCAGTCATATAGGTTACATTCAATATATCAAATGTCCTTGTGTTTGAGTGAGCTGATAAAACATTGCTGACCATTTTGAATTGGGCCCAAGTTTCAGGGGGCACTAAAGATGTTCCAAGTTCAGGCAGTGTCTCCAAGTGACAACTTCCGCCAGTCCTCCAATCTCCACCTCTGCAATGTTATGCTAACTTAGCTCCTCATAATAGAATACATAATTGCATGTAAATATTTAAGCAATGATCAGAGTCATAACATACTGTGTAAAGACAGTATTTATACATGTATTTATACATGTATCATAATACAGCAAAAAGGATATTAAAGTTAAAATATTGATTTTCTGACTCAAACTGATGGCACAAGAATTTATGTGCTAGCAAAAGATGAGTGTTAAAGTTGTAGACGCGAGTATTGTGCCAATATATCAATCACATGCATGAACAAACACTATTTTTACAAACCTGCGTAGGTGAGTGATATTGAACATCCTAGCATAAAAGGAAATGAAATTTCTAGCAAATTTAAATGAAGAAAGCCTTGCTCAAGAACTGGAATGAATTGTTTGATGTTCATGACAATCCTGAGCGGATGGTATTGAAACAAACCTGAAGTGTACAGGGGCAAATGTACGAAAGAAGACCTGTGTCTTGCTTGTATTCACTTCATTGTTTATCCAGTTTACCACAGTTTCTATGGACCTCTGATATGCATAGTCTATCTTCATCTCCATTTTCACCTCTGCCCCTTCTTGAAAGTAACAACCCCTGATCAAATTAAAAAACAAATATTGAATAGTAAATTTTGTTGAAACCCCAAACTAAAACATACAGATACAGTAGGTGAAGCTACGTGATTGCCATCAACAGCTATCCCTCTATTTCTGTCACTTTTTCTCACATCTACAAGAGCTAAAATCCAAAAGCTTAAATCCAATACTTACTGGCTGAGAACATATATGTACATATAGTCACAATAATTGGTAAGATGTAGGGTCCGTTATTGCTGATATAATTGAAAAATAACTCCTTCAAGTCACCATCATCAAGTTAAAATTAATCCACATAATCATATCTGTTCTATCACATTTCAAGGCTGGTAGGACCATCTAAAATAACCAAGACACTAACAACAATGGAACTTTTACTCCGATCACCAACAGTACCTTAATTGCCTTCAGGGATCACATAAAAAGCATAGATAGAAATAGAAATGAAGATCACAATCATAACATATGAATACAACTTCTCAAATTACAACAGCAGATTTTCTTGAAGGAAAGTTGTTAGACAGTCACTGACATATACCCTATCATTCATCTAAACCTAGATTTCACTTATTAAACACTACCCACAATAGCCCCCACTGTCCTAATTGACAAATTCCACCAACTGGATACTGATCATGTTCTTGTCAACATTCACCTTGAAATAACCGTATATGTGAACTTCAATCAGGCCATAGATTATTACATCGCTTTCAAACCTGAACAAACTCAAACCCATAAGATTGCTTCATCAATTCCACTTTCATTTTCAAAAATTAGCCCTAACCTCTTGTCAGATATCATGACAAGGTTTTGTTTAATTTTAAAACTATCCAAGTTGAACCTTCCATCTTATAAAGATGTTTAATGTAGAAATAAAGAAAGCATGGATATTAGAGTAAACTGACTACTTTACCCCCTAATGGTCTTCTCATAATTCCACCAATGCCCCGTGTTGAAGACCAGCACATCAGCATCTATCCACTTCAAAGAGTTCCAATCCATTTGGTCCAATTTAAGGGTTGTCTTAATCTTTTCTGGAGATCCAACCGGTGGCCTGCTCTGTAGTACGAGAAATGGAGATCTGTAGTATTCCACAGTGCAGTTATAATCTTTAAACTTGAATACCAAGAATCCTGTATGCTTTGTAATTGGGCTGCCATTCACTTCATAGATTGAATCCTTATTGGGTACTGCAGAAGAAAGCAAACAGAGAAGTGATTCCCATTGATTTCTACCAATTGAATCGCCAACAAACACTAGCCTTTTGTTCTTCATTTTCTCCAACATCACCCTTGCGTCAAATCTATCAAATGAAGATTTTCAAATGTAATCAGAAGTTGAAAAGATACAAAGATATTCAAATGAATTTAAGACATTTATCAGTATCCTATGGATGATATTGACAAGTAATTTTTCAATTAATGTGAATAAATCGATTGCCAAGTAACATGAGTCACATAACATAAATGCCAGATAATTAGCTAACAAAAAATATTACCACAAAAATGACTTCAATATTTAGCAAAGGTAAATATCTTTTGTATTCATTGATTAAAAGCTTGGAATCATTGTCCAAAAATTCACGGGCGAAGTTTAACAGATGAAATGAGCCAAAACTAGGAAACGAACAAGGAGAACATATGATTTAAAAAAAGAAAACGGTCGACAACTTGAGAAGAAAAGACAAATGTAATTAAGGCCAATCTATACTCAAAATTGGCACTGAAATTCAACGTTTTTCATAAATTTTTAGGTTGGTATTATACAAGAGCGTTCAAATGGTTCGGAAAAACACAAAATTATGTCATTTTCAGATACCGTCAATTACGAAGGCCTGGTATATAGACATCGAAAAACCAAACTCAAAGTAGCTTATCTGTTTGGTTCCTGAGAAAATGCAGAAAAACTACGGATAAGATAATTAAAAGCCGAGAATTTCTTATTGTTCTTATCTCCAGCTAACTGAAAATTGAACTCTAGTATGTATTAATCACGCTTATTTGACTATAATGCACCGGTTTTCCACAGATTAACAGACAGAACTTTGATTTCTGATATATTTACCTCAGCAATGAACGCATTGTTAAGAAGCTAAAAAAAAAGGAAAAAAATCAACACACCTTGGCAAATTGCAATGTCTTGGCTGCCATCTCCAATTAGTGTAGAACAAATCAGGCCTCCCATTTTCAGTACACCTAAACCCTTCATCCAAGAAACTGCAATCTTTAGACTGATACAAAGGGTAATTCTCATCCCATACCCAATCACCATCAAACACGTCACATCCATTTCCGTTCTCACTCAAAAACTCAACTCTCCTCTTGTTTTCAATCGTCGCCCCATCTATTTTCAGCCACTTGAACCTCTCTGGTTTGCCAGGAGCTCTATACCCTTTGGCCACCGCCCGGTAATCCAAGTAAAAGAAGCAGCAAATTAAACAAACTGTAACGACAAAGAATCCAAGAACACCTACATACGGCTCAACTAGCCTCAAATGCTTGAACTTCTTGAAAAAATCAGAAACTGGCACGGTTACATGGTCTTCCAGATATGGGCCCTGAGACATTGGAGATAAAAAGAAAATCAAATTCTGCAATCAGGGTATCGTTCCGTTTGAGACAGTGAGTAATCTGATATAGCTATACAGAGAAAAAAACTATATGAGTGTGGCTCAAAAATGGGGACAAGTGTGGTGTGGAAGCAAAATACTCATATCATAATTGAACCGTATCTTTTGAACTCCTTTGCTTGATACTTCAGTTTTGTTATGTTATGAGGAAGCAAAGGTTAAAGAAAGAGAGAACCAGATGGTTGTGAAAGAAGCAAGGGACCATTCATGGAGGCATTATATACATTGTTTGTCTTTTCCTTTTGCTCTCTTTTCGATTACTTTATTGCATTGAGAACGAAAAGAGAAAGAGTTGGGTCCGGAAAGTCTTAAATAATGAGGTAATGGCGTCGCAAATTACTTCTACTAGTAAGATTATCAATTTCAAATCGAACACTCTGAGTAAGAGAAGTGGAGAACTGTTGGACTCGTGGGTCAGATTGAATTGAGTTGAGTACAGAGTAGTGGGGGACACGGTGAGCTCAAAAATGGCGAAGGAGATGGCTGACGGATGGGAATGTGGTCTAAAGTATGGGGACAGGTGTCTGATTCTGATTGAGAGGTGTTGTTACGCTGTCAGGAGACGGTGATTGGAATTCTTAAAAGCTGAAAACAATGATCCCGTTCCCGGTGATTGGTGAACATGGCTGGAAAGCAGATTATATTTTGTACTGTTAGATTATACTTTTCTTTTTTGTTAGATTTTATATACATTAAGCTTTCACACCATAATAGTTGATGCGTGAAAGTGAAGAGTAATGAAAATAATATTTTGTCATTTATAAATTAAAATTAAAATTCTTCATTACAATCCATTGGATTGAATCAATCCCAATTATTAATTCCATGATAAAATATATCAATTCATAAATCTAAATGTTTTTATACAACAGAATGGAGAGATACGTTACAAATGAGAGGTATAACCCTGCTTTGTGGGCGTCCGTGCTGGTTTTGATTGCATGGGACCCAAGATGTCCACTGTTCAATCTAACTTCTACCCAAAGGATAAGATTGTGAGTTGACAATGTTACCGTTAATAGTTGATGGATCCCAATCATCCAATAAAAATGCACATGTGAGAAACGTCTTTAATTACTTTCAACGATTTTTATTAAGAGAGAAACACATTTATCCTCTGATTTTTTTAAAATAATTGTTGACGCAGGAATTTCTTACAATTTTGAATTTCGTTAAATTTAAAAATAGACATTAAAAAAATCAAATTTTTTAATAAAATTCCTTTCGTACATAAGTTAAAGTTTTTCTTTAAAATATTTGAGACAGAAAAATAATAATAATTTCATATATGAATAATTAACTTACCTATTTTTTGAATTATAATATTTTATATAATTAAATTAAATTATATATATATATATATATATATATATATAATTATTTTTTCTGTATATTTTAAGATATGTTCTTAGAATTAGAAATTATAATCATTTATGATGTTATCCGTATTTATTATATAACTATTATCTATATTTATTAATTTTAAATATTTTATTTAAAATTATGAGATAAATCAAATCATGGATTATAATTGATCTCGAGATCTCTTCTATCGAAAATACTTATCATTTTTATCTTCTACTCCCAAAAAAAAAAAAATTTAAATCTTTTGAGATTTTTAAAGGATATCAAAACTCTCCGGAAGAAAAGTAAAAATTTTAAAATCTCAAAATTTTATATACTTTTCGTAATCTATAAATCTTATCTGATAGTTTTTTGAGATAAAGTCAAAATCTTTGTACCGAAGGAATTTTCATCACTTACAAATACATCCCATATAAATTTTAGGCTGTTAATTAAATATTCTCTAATTAATTCTAGATTTTCCCAATAATAATAAATATTCTCTAATTAATTTATTATTAATAACACAAAAATTTCTTATTTTTAAATTTTTAGATTTTTTTTAATTTATCGTTATATTACTGTTTTTTCTTCTTCTTTACTGTTTCTGCTGCTCCTCCTCTCATAAGGACAATTAACAAGAAATTTAATAAACAAAAAAAAATTATCATCAACAATAAATTATAAGAAAATTTTGTCAAAAACTTTATTTTTAAGAAGTATTTATTATTTATAAAAATCTACTTTTTATTTAAATACTAATCAAATAGAGATATCAGCCTCAAATGAATGATTAAATTAAAAAAAAATAGTGCGTGTGGGAATGTGGTAGAATTAAGGAAATAGGAATGTCTCGGAGATTCAAACGTCACATGCAACTGTCTTGTACAGAAAGAGACTTCGTAACGTGGCATAACGAAGTGCGCAGATTCATGATTTTGTTATTCTCGGATATCCCAAAATGTCGAATTGAAAAAACAAGAAGGTTGGATTTCGGTGTTCGAGATTTGAGACTCGTTAACTCAATACCTGTAATGAAATTGTTGTAGTATTTCCAGTATGCTGTGCATTGGAATCCTCATCCGATTTCCTGAAGGCAAGGTCCACAAGCCCATCAGTTGAAATCATGCTACGGCTTTCCAACACTTCTCTTACAACTCGTGTAAGAATTGGAGGATCACAATGAAATGAAAGAGTAATTGGAGGATCACAATGAAATGAAAGAGTTGAGGAAAGAGCAGGATCATGTATGATAGTAGCCTAACCACCATAAATTAATAAATATATAAGACTTTCTTTATCAACCATCATCTTTTAATTAGGCAAAAATAATACCTTAGCATTACAGGATTGTCTACATTACATAAGATGCAATAAAACACTCACTCAATTAACAACATTAAATTGAAAACATACTAGCGTTAAAATTGAAAACTCAGCACAAATAAACTTGAAAGATCTAATATAAAACTTGAAACATGAAATGTAAAATGTAAAATGTAAAATTTTAGATTTTAGATATGTATAAAAATACATTCAATGTATTGTTGTTCAAAGTCACAAGGTAAGCCAGCACCCAAAAGGCAGAGACATTATTTTTGCTTCTTAACCTATCCGCCAACTAAACAGTATCTTCCTGAAACTATCTTTACTTGATCTTCAACAAATGACTGACAAATAATTTATGAAACTTGAAAAATAATCATCCATAAAATAACCGAGGAAAAGTTATGAAAGTCAATTCACTGAAATTCAAACAAGCTGAAGTTACAATCGAAAGCACTGCTGTGTTTTTCAGTGGAAAGGTCAGCTGAGTCAAGGAAACTGCTGAGTTTTACTTATCAATCAAAGATTTAGGCAGAATTCCATGATTCAAAACATGAGCCAAAAGGCCTGAAACATCACATCCTTCCACTGAATTAAATTTAAAGCTTAGTAGTTAATTTGGGATAAGCAAGGGAGAAAATGAGAAAATAGAAGGTGGATTTCTCTCTTCCCGGTCAAGATGAAACCAACTTTTTCTGTCAAGCTAGACACAATAAAAGGGTAGGAGAAAAAAAGAAACTACCAATAGTTATTTTACCAGACCACCCTTTCTCATCGACTATAAAGTCCCATATGTACATAACACAGTGGCAATTCCTTCATTAATCACACACACGCTATGTCAATTTATGCTGAAAATCTAACCTATTTCTGACTTTCAAATTCATTGAAGACCATGTCAAAATCCTTGCATGAGTATAATCATCAATAACAAAGTAGTCAATCGTAAATATAATCAAGTAAGAAACAACCATAACTCAAGGTGGGAAATTCTGATATTTTAAAACATAGCATCATTGTTTCACACCACTGACACAAGGAAAGAGAGATAAAAAATTTCGCCAAAAGGATCCAATTCCATCATGCATGGCCTGCTAAATTCCTCTATGACTGAACATGTGCTCAAACTTACTCAGAAATGAAAACTCCCTCTTGAATTGCTTCCACAACATTGTTCTAGCTTCCTGTCTTCCTCTATTCTTTTCAACTCCCTTTAACATGAATAGGCCTTCCTTTTTTTTTCCTACGAATGTTGTGTACCACACCATCATCTTGTCAGTGCCAATAAACATTGCACAACTAGATGGAAAATTTCTGAGAGAACTTCCTTATATATGGCCCGCAAGGTAAACAAACTTTTGGTTATTAACTACCCACTTCCATAATTTAGGGGCAATGATGGAGTTTATTAACTAATTTCAATCAGTTATTTCCTTTTCTAAGGTTAGTGTGTTAGCGGTTTATTAACGCTCATATCACTTCTTTGATGGAGCGAATTGATGAGGATAAAAGTTTTATTTATTTATATTTATGAAAACTAATTAATGATATAGAAATTTTAAAAGGGTTTAAGGTTCAAAGAATTTTCCTATCAAAGTTTCTAGCTTAGCCCGTTATAAGGCTACATAAAAATACTTTCCATCGTATAGAGACTATAAGGAATAGGTTAGAAGACACTTTTGTGTAAGTTTTGAGTGTTTATACTTACAGAGTATTATTACTTGATCAACGATGGTGGATGGTACAATTGATGTTTCCATTTTGCTTTCGTATTCCACATAACAAACAACTTGAATCACAGCCATTTACCATCTTCAAGCACTATTCATTGCCATCACCTTGCCAAGTTTCTTTCCAGTCCACATTTCTCTTCTTAAAATAATAAAAGAACAACACCACTACACAAAACCTCTGTCTAGATAGCAAGAACACATCCATCCGTTAATCAACCATTAAAGTATGCAAGAGGATGCCATATGGCAAACATTGCAAAATGATTTAAGACAGGCAATACAAATTGCCAAATTCTGTATTAACTTCATCTCAAAATTTAAACTTCATTATGAAATTACTGGTGTTACTTGTTAATGCATTAAATTAGAATTTGGAGAGGATTGCTTCAATTATTGACAAGAGGAACTTTCTGACAGACCAAGCAAAGAAAATATAAATGTCACCATTTGTATGGACACAGACTACATTTTTATTTAAATCAAATATCATCTAGATGACAAATATAGCATTAGTGAGGAAGTAAAATCAAGCCCATTTCATTAGAAAGTTAATTTATAGAAATTAGCAATAATAATCAATACGATCAAACACAAGCGAACGTCAATCTTCTATTTGTCTAACTTCATTAGAAACGGACGTGCCACACAAACACAGTAGCTTACAATATGCTCTAACAGATAATAATCATATTATAAATAGTAGCTAACAACCATATTCTAAACTCATAACGATTTAACTTCAGCAGGAAACAAAATCATATAAACAAGACGTCTAAAGTTCATAACTTCAAAAACAGAGATAAATGATACAACTTTATGTAAATTTTTTATTAACCTGGATATATAATCAAGGTTTAGGAGGATTCTTCGGTAGAAATTGAGGTATTCTGTTGTTGAACTTCTTGTTGCTGTAATTGCTGAGCTTTTAGTAGAAAAGGCTTGAAACCGACCTCCAAGCTTAAATACCCAAAAGCCAAGAATCCCACCACTACTATTCCTGATCGTATCGCGTTCATTTTCGTCCTTTCTCTCATTTTGCTCTTACCTTTTTCCAGTTTTCCCTTCTCTTCTTTCGCCGCTTTCGCACTGCTAAGAGTTTCCCTCCACACGCAGACAACAGAGAACGGATGTGTGTGTGTGTGTGTGTGTAAGCAGTGACGTTTTGTTGCTTTTGTATATTACTTTGATTAATTTTAATAATATTTATTAAAGTTTTAGTTTATGAAAATAAGAATTATTTTTAATTTATATAATAATAATTAATTAAAAATTAAATATTAAGTTCTAAAAATTAATATAATATATTTATTATTTATTTATGATATATTAATAATATAATGTATTGGTGTGAGAATTATCCGTTGATCCTCTTCACGGTCAACAAGGAATGATGTTGATGAGCTGTGAGGGCGATATGATTATTGTTGAATGGAAATTTTTTCATCGGAGAGCGACTGAAAGTATGACTGTTTTCAATAAGTCTCTATCTCCTAAGCCTGTAAAACAACAAACACCTATAGAGTGACGCCGAGAGGGGTTCTCAGTTAAGAAACTCCGATACATAAGTCATAAATAATGTGAAGGAAGAAAGAAATAGACTTCCAGCGGAAGTAACAGAAAGAAAATCGAAAATGGTTTAAAATGAGAGAAAAGTATGTAGAATCTATACCCAAAGACTACCAAACGAAAATGGTTAGAAACAATGATAATCAGGCTCTCTTTTTCTCTCTTTGATTCTATCAATGTATATTTAAAGTGCAAACTTTCGGTGAGGTTCCAATCAAAATGCCAAAAGAAGTCCTTTTCTATTGAAGAAAATTGTCTTATATAATGCCTCCCCTGAACAGTATCTTGGCATCAAAGAATGAGAAGGATGTAACGTCTGACATAGGACAGTGTACAGCCAAATTTCATTAATGGCACTGACACATCTACAATAGTATGGGCCTGACACCGTCCCATCACCTAAAAAAATAGTCAAAGGATAGAACGAGTGCATTTAAGGAGCCAAATGTCAGCAACCATTCCCATTTTTGATTTGAAAGAGGGGGCACATATCTGTTGATACTCTATATAGGAATTCCTGTCCTGATCAAGAATTAACTGCAAATTGATTGTTGAAAGATTCCGGACCTGATATGATTCCTTTGAGAAGTTATTCGGGTCTCTAGGGAGGCGACTTGTCTCAGTTGATGCTGTTGGATGTTTGAGGCGTGCTATGAATGTCCGCGCCATGCTTGAGAAGGAGCTTCAGTTTTCGCGGCACCTGAGACGGTGAGAATCCTGAGGTGCCATTAATTCTCCTAGGATGCTGATTACCTGAAGCAAAACTCACTAGGATCATGGAATCCCTGAGAAGAGAGATTCCCGGGACAGAATTTATCCAGAGCCGTATATTCCCTGAGCAGGAAGATACCTGGAGCAAGGTATATTTGAGACGAAGCTGTGTATGATTACTTCTGGTCACCTGCATATGTCGGGTATCTATGTATCACTTCTATATTTTTTCTCAAACATAATGAATAATAATAAAATTTTAAAATTTTAATTATTAAATTATATAAAATTAATATATTATTTATTTATTCTATAATTTAAATAAAAAATTAATATTTTTTTAATATATTTCTATTATATCAAATCGAGATAACACATTAATTAAACTAATATATTGTTAAATTTAAAAAAATAGTTTAGATAAAATTTATAATTTAATTCTTTATTTTTTTAATAAAGTAATACCTGCTAAATTTAAACTTGAGATTTTTTAAAAGTTCAGATTTTTATGGTAAGTTAATCGTTGGGGTTAATATTTTATGATGTATCATTAGTTCAAAAGTGAAAAGTTGTATGAAAATATAATATTAAAAAATAATACTTTACAATTAATGATTTAAAAATAAATTTTGCTAATGAGAACACTTGTTAATATTCACTGTTTATAATATATTTTTTGTATTTAAATAATAATTAATGATAAATTTTAATATATTAAAAAATATAATTTATTAAATATAAAATTTTAATAAATACTCTAGAGACACTCTTTGGAAATTACATATTATTTATTTATTTATTTTATCATATATTATACAATAAATAAATTTATAATTTAATTAAATATATTATCAAATTTTATATTATAAATATGTTATAAAATAAATAATTAAAACATATTTTATTTATTTTTAGATTTTAAAAATTATTTTTAATTAATTATTATGATATAAAGTCATAAAAAATACAATGCTAATAAATTAGATTTAAATAAATAATTTTAAAATTATTGGAATTAATTAGGTTATTAAACTAATTGTTGGAATGCACGTTCTTTTTCATTTGTTCTTTTTTCTTTCTTTTTTTACAGAAACGGCGTCGTTTTAACCGCCGCATGTTGATGATCCACTCGACTGCTCTTCTCTAGCAACCCGTTATTTCCAGAAATCATCGGGTTTGAGTTGATCCACTTAGTACAGTGTGGTGGCACAACAGTCAACATTTCCAGCTCCGTAAACGATGGACAAAACAGATTAGGCTTTGTGGTTAGTAGATTGAGTTCATTCTTTATTTAACAGCATCATTTACTTCATGCTCCTCCATTTCCATTGCTGTTTCGATTGCATTCCAGAAGTGCTGCTTTTGCCTCTGAAAACAATTTTTATGGAAAGGAAAAGAAAGTAATTTCGAAATTTTCTGATTACAATGCAGACGTCATCGCATATATGTTCCACTGACAATGAAGTATTAAATTAATCTAACAGCTACGGTGCATAATTCTCAAGTAATTTTCTCGAGCATTTTGCCTCTTGTGTCAAGTTATGAAAATTGGCCAATTCTTATATGAAACTTCATATAAAACCAGATAATAATTTTTCAGGTTCATTTGGAGAAATAAAACTGCTTGCCCGTTTTAATGAGATGTGGAGTGAATAGAGGATTCACATCACTAGGTAATGCAAAATATTGTATGCTGGCTTCCGAGCTGTTTTGAAAAGGCAACATTTCTCGATAATGCTATTGAAGGCTACAGTTATTACGCCGATCAGAAATGAATGTAAGAAATAAGATCCATGAGTGGAGCCGCATCCAATCCTTGACCACGGTGGACAGAAGGGTCAGGCGGGTAGGCCCTGAAACTTTGTATCTTTGTCATTCTGTTGCTTCGTTTTCTGTTTGCACTCATGTTTAGTTGCCCTTATGTTTCTGTCAGGGAAGATAGGTGTGATTAGTGGTTGTCGTGAGTACACTGCTGCACCATACTTTGCTGCTCTTTCAGCTTTGAAAATTGTTAGTGCTCAGCTATTAATTTTGAGAAGGAATTTGTTTTGTTGTTTTTGTCTATTACTAACCGTATAGTTTGAGTAAATGCTGTTGTTCTCTTTTACTTGCAGGGTGCGGATTTATTTCATGTGTTTTGTACAAAAATTGCTGCTCCGGTTATCAAAAGTTATAGGGATAGTGCACCCAGCTTTGGAAGAATCTTATAGCATTAGGTGAATTTTCATAATGTATCTATATTGTTACAACATATACGCCATGCATTTTTGTATGTAACTCTGAACAGGGTGCTATTTTTGTAATGAAGTGGTTTGGAGGATGAGGAGAGAAGACACATAGCAAGCAAGATTCTTGCCAAGCTTGATAGATGAATGGAAAGATTTGATTGCCTTGTTGTTGGTCCAGGCTTTGGAAAGGATCCGTACTTTCTGTTACACTGTTCTTGACTTAGCAATTAGATATATAACTTGTTTCACAATTCTGACCTAGGCTATGTGGTTTACAAATTACCATGTTAAGACAGAGGTCATTTTTTAATCTGTATTTGATTCTGCAAAAGGCATTCCATGAGCAAATTGTACTTCTCAGGCATTTGTCTTATGGTTGTGAGAGCATGGACATTATCTTTTTTTTAGTTTATATTATTTTTCCAGGAACAAAATGATAACATACATAGAGATTCAGTGACTTAGAATTATTAGGCCTTATCTTGAAACTTTTTCCTCCTTTTATCTTTTTGAACTCTGAAATGAAAAACAGATGTTTCTATTGAAATTAATCTTCTCGAGCATTCCAGCAGCATTTACCAGAGCAAAATTTTAGATCTTTCTTTTTGTTTGTTTTCTTCTTCTTCTTCTTCTTCTCCTTCTTCTTTGATTTTTGATTTTTTTTTTTAATTTTGATTACGCCTTCCTTTTGCCATGCTTTGTTTCTTGTCAAAACCTTACATTTTAAGACTTCATATTATATGTCCAGGAATGCATGAGCAAAATCGTGAAACATGCAAGACATTCAAATGTTCCTATTGTTATCGATGGGGCAAAAGTAATCAGTAACCAGAAGTATGATATAATATGATAGAGATGTGTGCTCGATGATTCCATTGTTTCTTTGTACATTTAAATGTATGGAATAGACCTTGACTATTTACCGTATGGATATTTCCCAGGATGGCCTCTTTCTTGTAACAAACAGTTTTGATCTTGTTAATGGTTATCCCTTAGCCATTTCAACTCCAAATGTGAATGAATACAAGTGTCTGGTCCAGAAAGTGCTATGTTGTGAAGTAAATGATCAGCAGGCTCCTGAGCTGATACAATCTCTTGCCAAGCGGTAGTTTCTCCCCCAAATTTCTTGAAACTAAATTTCAAAATTTATTCAACTACTTTCCCAATTTATTCATCCAGTATAATATTTTTGTAAGTAAATTTTCTCCTTTCTTTTGAAAGGAGGAGAGTAGCTGAGAGAGGCTTCAGAATGTCGGTCATAAGTTATTTGATTGGACGCATCCATGCATTACTGGTTTAGTCCGTGACATCTCTATTAATATTGGTGCCAATAATGGTAATGAACTATCAGTGAGAAATGAGATCTAGTTCGGAAGTACTAGCTTAATTTAACAGGTTAATTCATTGCTCTAGAATATTAATTTAACGGTTTAATTCACATTTCCATGGGAAGAAAGTTTTAAAAATTAAACTAAATTACTCGTGAAGTTATCTCCTGTCTATGACTAATAGCTCATGGGTTGTTACTAGCCCATGAATGAGTTCAATAAGGGCCACTTGCTGTTCAAATTTGCTGTGATGGTAAGTGCAGATTGACATCTATGACTATACTCGGTTTGGTTTATGCAGTGTGCAACTGAATCTGATATCTGCCAATTACTATTTCCCCAAATACTCTTCAAATGGCCTATTATTCTTTCCTGAATTTTGAAGTGATGGACCTGGTTTTTAGTCTTGTAAAATTTTCTGATTCATTACCCTCATTCATCAGGATTGGTGGTGTAACTATCTTACAGAAAGGCAAATCAAATCTCATCGGTGATGGTCAGATAGGTATGAAGTTTTATGATTGCTTAATTAGTTTGTTCCGTGTGATAAAATTTTCTTGGTCTTTTGAAAAGTTGTGTGCTCCAATGGTTTAGTCTCGCTTACAGCATTTTATCGGTAGAAGGGGAGTTCACTGAGTAAATTGCTATTTTTCTTATACATCATAGCCAGTTTAAATATTTGAAGGTTCCCAAGCATTTTAATTGTTCTAATTTGGCATCAACTTCTGAAACTGTCCAGATTAAATTCCTAGCAAAATCTGTCCGGAAAGGAAAACAGCTAGTGAGATACCTTTGTCAAGGCAACTGGTGAATGTAGCCAAGGCTTTCTAGATCATGTTAAATCCATGTTTACGTATATCCTATGGGAATTCTCTTTAAAGTATTCTGCAAGCAAGTTACATGATTTCAATTAAATTTAATTTGTCCTTGGATGATATGTAAAAAAATTTAGCCTCCCTTTTATTCATTGACTGTTTCTTTATGTAGTCAAATCAGTGAGCATCCATGGTTCCCCTAGGCGCTGTGGTGGCCAAGGTGATATCCCATCTGGAAGGTTATTACTTATTTTTAATTTCCGGCCCATTATTGTCAAGAATTGGTGCTGATTTAAGATTTCTTCTTTTCATATATATAGTGGATTTCTTAGTGTGTTTTTATCCTCATTTACACACATATGCTGAACGCTTCTTACTTCCATTCCATTCAATTTATTTTAACACCTATCTTTCAATATTTGTGAGATTTTCTTGGATTTATTTTTTATATATTGTTTCTATATCATTTTCCATCTTCTACTGGATCCTATATGACTCAAAATACCAACATTCTCCCCAGTTATTCTCTGCCTGTGGTTTTGTACTTTCCTTGATACAGGGTTTATATCAGGATACTGAGCCAATATTGGAATTCTTTACGAACCTTTATAGAGAGTTCTGAAAAAATTATAATTTGACGTAGGAACATAACTAATTAAATCTCTTGTATCTCTGTCAATTTCCAATAATAGTGTGATTTGATGTTCCAAAACTTTTTGTAGAAAAGATGAGCAACACAACTTATATATCTATGTCAAGAATTTGGCTTTCAAGAGCAACTTGCTTTTACTCTGTTAGACTGACGGGATCCTTTTTGTCTTCTTCCTCTTGTATTTGGTGCCAGCGCTGCTGTGTTTTTATCTTTGGCCCGAGCAAAAGGAAAATCCACCAAGGGGTTGTAGTGTAATTCTGTCTTTTAATCTTGGCAGTTGCTCACAATTTTATTATTTTGTTAGCTCCACGTTTTGTGATGTTTGGCTTTTTATTGTTTCCTTAAAATGTGTTTGTTGCAGTCCACTCAATCCAACGGTGTTGGGTATTGTTGGGTCTGCATTATAAGGAAGGCGGCAGCTCTTGCTTTGGAAACTAAGAAGACGTCAACTCTCACCACCGCCATCATTGAATGCTTAATGATACGAGAAACTTTTCATTTGATTTCCATCTTAAATTTTTCCTGGAAAATTTTTGCAGCTTGGAGGATATTCGCCCTGCCTGTTGACACTGTAGGTATCCCCAATCCAGAGAGTCAAACTGACACTGCTAGTGCTCTCCTGAGTTTTTACCTCATTCCGGCACCAGGCCAGAACTGTTGCTTCTTTCAACTCATGTAGAAAAGAAAGTATTGATATGATATTTGCTGGCTTCTATGTGTCACTAATGGATAGAGAATATAGAACAGAGGATTTTGATGTTTTCCGGAATATATTTCCCTTTTTTCCAGGGCGCAGTCCTCCATTCCAACCCATCTTACAATAATAAACGCTAAATATGGTTTCAGTTAGCTCAACCAATTGGACGTTTTGGCATTTAACCATTTGTAAGCCATAATTCTACAAAGTTTTATACTTCGCGCATAAATCGGAATAGTAAAGAAGTTAGATTATGATTAAAAAAAATATATTTTTGAATATTTTATTTTATAATTTTTGCAATATTTTATATTCTTAGGTAGATCATATATATATATATCAGCAGAAACTAACAATTTAGGGGTGATTACTGAATATTTGAAGATAGTTCAATTTTTTTTAATAATTATGGAGATAAGAGTATAATTATTTTAGGGTTTTATAATAATTAAAATATCAAAAAACAGAAAATACCCTCATTTGAAAGTTTCGGACATATAAAATAATATTATATTTCCTATTGCATTGTAACTTAGACGATGTTTTCTTTGGAGGAAAAAATAAACTTTAAAAAATTAGTATATTTGTTGTTAAAATACATTTAATTAATATTTAAAGCTGAATAATTGTAACGTTGAATATACACTTATTTTTACTTGATAATTAATATTTATTATTTACTACTTTACACATTCTTAAGCATTGTTGATGTCACTCAACGTTATGATTTAAAATTGACAATACATCAAATCCTAAACACCTTCTAATTGTATGTTGTATTAAAGTCATATTTGTTTTTCACCTTTCTTTTGTCATTTTCAGCTCTACCATCGTGATCTTCTTGTAAATTACCCTGCTTCATATTATCCTACAATTTTTTGGATGTTTGAAACTTTCTCGTTATAGTTTCTATATTTTTCAAGTACTTGGAATTAAATTTTGTAGGATCCAGCGGGCTATCACTTATGATTTTGTTTTCAGATATTCAATTGACACTAGTCTCAAACATAGTTGGCTTGATAAAAAATACTCATTGGCAACAACTAAGAATCATTGCAAACGCTTCCCGGAATTTATTAAACACAAGCATAGACAGACAACTGATTTGAAGCCAAGAACCCTAATAAATTAACGGAAGATCAGAGCTAGCTAGGTACAAAGATAAGTAGGCCAACTTCTCACAAAGCATATACTACTATTGCAATTGTCTTGTTGGTTCAGCTACACTCATTCACATGGACCCTCGTTTATGCCACATCTTGCAGCCACTAGCGTTTTTTAACCCAAATGGGTTTTTGACTGTTGCCTATTAAGTGCAAAAGAAAGATCTTCCTACTCTGTAGCTGCAAGAACTGCTGGCCCTTCCACCTGATACATCCATACCACCAAGAAGAAAAATAGGTAAAATGTCATGTTAATGAGACATAAATATGTCGTTGAATTCATCTTGCTTTATAGCTGGTCGAAATTGACAACTGACGGTGACCAAAATTATGGTTATCAATAGGAAACTACCACACGGACAGGGAAAATCTCCCAACTGGTTTCCATTTTGTTCCTTATAATTTACCCGTGCAAGAATCAATGGATGATATGCAATTACGTGCATGTGTCAATCATGACATTTCATTACCTTAAAGGTAGCACCCCAAATCTCTTCTTTTTCAGCAGGAAC